>JBCEWC010017928.1:0-12228 GCA_038996855.1 Solanum aculeatissimum
TGTAATTTCCCCTTAATAAAATGGGTCATGAGTCCAAAATTTAATTTTAAAAAATGTTAATTTATTTTTTGAAAAATTATTTAGACAGTACGTATTCAAATTCAAAAATCTATATTTTTACCTGGACACAATTTGAGGAAGATCCCTGAATTATCGCCAAAAAAGAAAAATCTAATTAAATTGGAACTCAAAGAGTCAAATGTTGGATCAAAGAAATTTGGGTGCACTCACGGGAAAAAGTTACTGCTTTTTATTTGAAAAAGTTAGAAGAAAATTTTACAGTGCTTACTTTTGAAAATGTGAAATGAAATAGATATGAAATTTAAAATTTGAGCTTTATGGGTTTATACTAAACTAGAAACTATATAGTAAAATTCAATAATTGAAGCAAGCACGTGAATTAACAGTTGTTTTAAAAAATTATATAAAAAAACTTATCAAATATTTTTATAGGCCTCATATAATAAAGGAGAAGAAGCATACAGATCAAATAGACATTTATGTGCCAACAAAGATTCAACATCTGTTATTTTTTTCTCGATCAATGTGACATCGATAGATTTTTGTATATATATTTTTTAAAATTTAAGTTGTTAATTATTGTATTGGTGTTTGCTTTATCCTAATTCTAATATTTACATGATTTTAAATATTTGATTATGTTGATATAATAAAATCATAGTTGAAATAATTGAAAAAATAATTTATTAAGAGTAATATCGTAAAATTACAGTTAAAGCAATCAATGAAATAATTAATAGAAATGATATAATAAAATCCAACAATAAAACACACACATCAATCAACAATTGCCTTAAAAAATTAAATTAAAAAATTCATAAAATATATTTATAGGCCCATATAATAAAAAAGAAAAAAACAAAGAGGTCAAACAGACACATTGTCCAATACTTGCCTGCCTTTTCATATTTATTAGATAGTAATACTTAATTATATTAAGTATCTTTAATTGTAATGCTTGACTAAAAGACAGCCTACTGAAGAAGAAAAAACAAAACATCATCTCAAGAAACTTTGTTTGTAACTATTTTTATATATATTCATACTTTAATGAAAATATATTTATCTATTTTGATAGAACAATATAATATATGTGCTATAATACTCAACGTAACTAAATTGAACCTATTATTTAAACCTAAAAAAAAAAGGCAAATTATAGAAATCTCATACTTTACATGTATAATCTCAATATATATCATTTTTTTCTGAAATTACTAAAAATCCCTTATTTTTTAAGAAACGTCGATACATAAACATCAGCATTGATACAATGCAAATTTTAGGGTTATTGATGATCTGTGTGTATCAGTTATTAAAAATTAGACTATATCAGTTTTAATATACTGAAAAACATTAAAAAGCGTATTAGTAATTAATTGGTTGTTTAATTTTTGTAGGTATCAGTGAAACTAACTGATAGTTTATAAATGTGTGTTATGTATCAGCAAAATAGCGAAAAAAGGGAATTTAGTAATTTTTTTAAATGGTAAGAAATAATTATAATTAAATTTCTAAATATCGTGTATTTCTGTAATTTCGTCAAAAAAAAAGCCTCTTCATAACGAAAGAGTGCGACGGTGAAAAAAGAATATGAAAAATATGGCCGATGGGATGGATAGATCCTTTCATTGTTAAGTATAGTCTTAAATTCAAGCAAAAAATATGAAAGAAAAAATCTTTGAATTTTTCATTTTTTAGAAAAAAAGAAAGAATAATTCTTATATAAAGAGCATCTAAATTAAAGTTAAGAGTATCACAGGATAGTAAATAATGATAGCAAATCAAAGAAAAAGGTTAAAAGTACAAGAGTGGTTCCCATTTGCTTTAATTAAAGTTAGATGACGCATTATTTCCAATAAATTTTTAATTAATCTCTCTCCCCAAAATTATTATTATTATAAAGAACTTAAATCGTCTTAATTAGGCATTTCTGATTTGCAAATTCATCACTACAATTTCAACAAATATTAAATTGTGAATTTATTATCACCCCTAATAAAACATTTTTCCAACTGATTCAATTATGATTTTATTATATCAACGTAATCAATTATTTTAAGTCATGTAAATATTATAATTAGGATAAAATAAACATAAATACATTAATTAACAACTTAAAATTTTACAAAATTTATCAATATTACATAAATCGAGAAAAAAAGTAATAACATATGTTGAGTCTGTGCTATATATATATATATATATATACCTTTTTTTCAAATAGAAGACAAAAGTTATTTTTATGGAAAATCAAGTTTAAATTTCATTTATAAAAAATAACGCAAATGTAACATGATTAGTAATAATGAATAATATATATTTACTTATTTGGAATGGACATAAGGTTCTTGAATTAATATTTGGCACTGTAGAATATACATACTACATCTTAATTAATTAGATGTTCTTAAAACTCACATTAGTTAATTTAATCTCTACTAATTTAGCTTCTCCATGAGAATATTTCTTGATTAATCAAAAGTAAATACATCCAATGCAGATTCTTTTTTGTTTTTTTATGTACAACTTGTATAGATAAATCGATGAATTCATAATTTAATTTTTTAATATTAAATTTATTATATTTTAAAGTTTTATATTCCTATTCACTATTTATTATAATTTTAGCAATTTTTTAAATATTTATATTTAACATAAAAAAATATTGAATTCAGGTGAATTATCTACCGTCCCTAATTTCAACCCCTTAGCTAAGTGTTTACTTTTTCCAAGAATATGTCTTATTCTGTCACAATGTTGAAAAAAGAAAATGTTTTACATAATTCCAAACTTGTCTCTATCACCATGAATTGCAACTCCATTTTCACAATTATTATATTAAAACAATTTAAATAATATCTTGAGGAAGAATTGATTTTTATGTTTTTTATTTCACAAAATATTTTTTTCTTATTTTATGGATCTTTAAGTCAGGACATGCAAAAATCAAACCGATTGATAAAATAAAACGAATTAAATATTATTGAATTATTAGGTTGATGTTTTTAATGATTTTACAAAAGAAAATTATCGGGTTACTGCTTTAGTTTCGATTTTTGATATTGAGTTATTGGGTAAACTGATAACCCATAAAGGTTATAATGATTTACTATTTTATCCCTTCATAAATATTAAATATTAATAATTTAATGACACTATATCGATACTCGTAAATCATGTATTTGTTTGGTTTTCTTAGTATAAGCCTTCTGTCAAAGTAGTAAATTAAAATATAAGCTCAAATATTACATATGGTTAAGATCGGATGCTCAACAAATATTTTGTTTACTTCCTATTAATTTAGTAATCATATTACAATTTTTATTTAGGGACGGATGTTATATATTTCTAGAGCCTATTTTATTAAATTAGATGAGTGTTATAAAACTAGACAAATTAATATATTTATCATTTTTACAATTCTTTATCTCATTCTAATTTTCAAAAGCACTCTACCATCTATAATTGATTTGCTTGTTTCATTATATTGCATTATCTTACTATATTGTATCAAATTGGTAAATATTTTTTTATTTGATAAATAAAAAATTAAACTGTTAAAGGACGAAAAATCAATATCATGTTTTAAAATAAGAAATTCATTATCCAAAAAAAATTACATTTTCAAATTGTCAAAAATAGTTTCAAAAGTAACGGTCATCAAAAAGAGTTACAGCTTCGTACCTTGTTCAGGGAGCCACCGAAAGGTGACATAGTTTTTTTTTTTTTTAAAAAAAAACAATTTTCTTAAAGAATTCACAACTACTAATATTTTATTTAATAAAATAAAATATATAGGAATATAAAAGAAAAACCCTTTAAATTTGTCGTGTAGTGACCTTCAAACAAAAAAAAATTGTAACTGAAACTCTGAAAAAGGTTGGCCTTTTCAAAATCTATAATCATTTCTTTTTTTCTTTTTTCTTTTGTATAATCATTTTTGTTTTTAATAGAGGCACCAAATTACCAAAACTCACATGCAATTCAATAAAGTACTGTACTATAAAGAATAATTTTTTGTACTATATATATACTCCAGTACTACTACTTTATTTATTTACATGTCCCACCATTTTTTTTAATGATATAGAAAATGGTGTAAAAAAATATTTGCTAATTTTTTCAGTAAATACAAAAAAATATTATTTATTTTCATTAATTCATTTTATCAATCTTTAATTATGCATTATAATTCGATAACTGTAATTTTTGAATAATTTATTCTCAATCAAACTTCATAATTGTCTTGTTATAAACCAACAACTAAATCAAATTGACAAATTCTTTCAAAATATCTCTATTATTGTAATTTTTGAATAACTTATTCCCAATCAAATGAGCCAGTGTTGTTTGATAGCTAATTTGGATGTAATTTATGCATGTATTAAATAGTATACTAATTATACTATGTTTGGTAGTTAATTAAGAGGTAAATCATTGATGTATAAAAAATAATTAATATGATGTTTGACTTGAAATTTAAAATTTTGCGTAATTCATATATATGTTATGAAAAAATCTATGTATTATTTTATGCACAATAGAAAATAGAATAACTATTACATGAATAATAAATCTATGCATAACTCATGTCTGCACAAATAATACATAGATTCACTCATAATAAATTCTTACATTGCTAATGCTAACAACTCATTCCGTCGTTGTAACGACCTATCTCTGTCGTTATAGATGGGTCAATGGGAAAAGAATTTGGGCTAAAAAGCTCTTGAGTAGTAACTTAAAATTTTTGAGTCTAGGCCAGACTTGGACGAAATCTGAGTTAGATGAGGTCTAGGGCAATCTGGTAATAGAGTGAGGGTTGATTTGCAAGTTTGATCTTTTGAGTTGATAGCCAAGATAATAAGGAGCCTATGTGATTCTATAAATACGAATTCAAATGAGTAGAACTCTCGAAATTGATATTAGCATAGAACATCATGGTTTTACGAATGTGTTGCAAATTAAAAGTTTGGGACGCAAATTTTGAGTTTCTAACTCTATGCAACCCTTCATGACGGAATTGGTCCCGCTATGGTGGGATAAGTGGTCATCATGGTGGGACAACCATGAATTTTAAGTCAGAAAAATTTCAAAATCGTTTTTACTTCTTCAATTTCGTTCTTGAGAGACCAGAAACGATCTAGGATAGTTTTTCTACAGTTCTCCACCTATTCCATCGATAAAAGTAAGTTACTCATTTCTCTAACTTGTAATTTTATTTCTAGACCTTAGAATTTAGAGGATTTCTCTTAGCGGAAGGTTGTGACCTGGAATTAAAGATGCAGAAATTCCTAATTTGGGAGATGATCATAAAAGCAGCCAAAAGTTAGAATTTTGATATAATCAGGGTGTTTTAAGCTATTATTTGTTGAACAACCGTATTTTATGTTTGTTTTAGCCAAACATGAGCCAAGACTTGAAAAAAGAGAAAACTCTGGCTCTTTAAAGTTTTCAAGGTTTGTTTTGATGTAGGTGATAATTTTGAATTTCCATTTGTATTATATGTTCTTGTTAACCACATCATTAGTATTACCTACATGTATGGGAGTATGAAATAATGTGATGAACCTAAATAAATGGCTATCCACCATCAAATTTCATGAAATGAACTTGTTACTTGACTGTGTAAGTTTGTGAACATTTATTGTGATTCTGATTGTGATTATTAAATCGTGTGTCACATTCTGATATATTATTAGATCAAGTATCACATTTCGATACATTATTGGATCTAGTGCCACGTTTTGACACACAACTTATTTGAATATAGGTACCATGAGAGGGTCATTGATAATTGTTGCATTAAAAATGATTTAAAATTGATATAATGAGCTTGAACTGTAAAATTATTATTCTTTACATTTGCGTATGCTTTACTATGTGTAGTTAATTGTCAATATTTCACTTATTGAAATAAATCGTGTGATCCTATCAGTACATTATTATTATATGTATTGATACTGCACTTGCTCTTTCTTTGTCGAATACAAAGTATCTTCAGGCGGCCGTTGACAACCCTCAATTAGGAGATTTCTAACTTTTCAGAGTTCAAGAGTGAGCCAGCTCTTTCAGGCTACCATTGATTCTTCTATAACTCTTAGTCCATTTTCTTTGGACTTAGACTATTTAGACATTGTTTTAATTATATTTTTGGGAGTTGCATCCCTTTATTCTAGACTGTTGGTAGATGTTTTGGTATAATTACTTTTAGGTTCTAAGGGTTATTTTTTGCTTTATGTTATGCTATTTCTATTGAGTTTATGGGAACTCGATTGTTGTTCTATTTAAAACTATTTTCATATCTTTAAATGTTTATTTTTTATTAGATTATTTAGTTGGGTTATAGGATTGGTTTGTCCACTAGAGGGTTAGTATGATTGTCACTCACAGTCTGTTTGGGGTCTTGATAAAAGTTGATATCAGAACCCTAGATTCGTTGATCTCATCGTACCAAAACAAGTCTAGTAGAGTGTTGCAAAATGGTATAAAGAAGTTTGTACTTTTCTTTGAGAGGCTACAAGACTTTAGAAAATTTCTCTTATATTTTCCTTCTCTCCTCTTTTCGTGCTATAACTTGATTTCACTTGGTATCTGATGATCTAAATTGATATCTAACCTCTTCCACTTTTTTATTTGCATATGGTTAACACGTGATATAATGGTGTCAGGCCAGCAACTCCCATCAATGAGCCAACTGAGGAGCGAATGATGAGAGAGTATAGCTGAGGTAGAGGTAAGGAAAGAGGTCGAGATTGAGGGAGGATAACACCTGCTAGGGGTGAGACCTTGGACGAGAATATACCCATAGAAGAGGCCTCTCCAATAGAAAACCCCCCCCCCCCCCCATCCCAATTGAGGTGGAGGAAAATATGGTAATCAAGGTGGAAGAGAATGCAAGAGTTGAGAAAGATGCACATGTTGGACTTTAAGACTGCTCCCATTCTAGCCACCCACCCTATTACAGCTATGGTCCCTAATGTAGAGGAAAATTTGGGTATTGATGCACACTTCTGCTCTCTTCAAGGCCCTGTGATGAGTGGTACTAAACATGAGATATTGACCAAATTTTAAAAATTGAAGCCTCCAATGATTCGAGATTCAGTGAATGAGGATGCTTATGAGTTTATCCTTGATTGCTATAAGCAACTTTACAAATTGGGCATTGTTCATCAACAAGGAGTTAAATTTGTGACCTTCCAGCTTCAAGGAGAGGCTAAGCTGTGGTGGAAAGTCTTTGTAGAGTGTCGATCGTCAGTCTTGTTCTTGGAGAAGTATGTGCTCCGAACTTTGAAAGACATGACAAAGACAAGTATATGATGCTTGAGCAGGGTAGCATGACAGTAACTACTTATGAGGCTAAAATTCATGTTTTGTCTAAATATGCTACTCATTTGGTGACTATAAAAGAGGAGAGGATCCGTTTGTTCATAAAAGATTTGAATCCTAAGCTACAAGTTTTATTTATTCACATGACTGTTATAGGTAAGAGTTTTAATAAGGTGATCGACTTTGTGAAAAAAGTAGAGGAAGCCAAAAAGGCTAGGTAGGCCAAGAGGCCCAATAGTGTAAGTAACTTCCGTAATTCTTACTTTGGAGGTTTAAGTAAGCCAACCATTGCGTCCCATCCACTATATCCAGCCATGCCTACTTCTACAGGTGGTTACTCTAGGACTTTATAGCAGGATCTTACTCAGGATGGTCAAGGTGCCTCTTCTAGACTAGTTACTCAACCTTACCTTGATCATAGTTATTATAATTGCGTAGAGCCTGGGCATATGAGGAGAAAGTGTCCCCACCTCATTATGACTGATCCTACACAACAACAAATCAGAGTCGTAATGTCAACAATTAGAGATAGCAATAATAGAGGACATCTACAAGGTTGACAAAGAAGCAATCAAAGAAGTCGTGTAGGCTGAAGTAATAATAATGTAGACATAGGAGTGACGTAGATAAGCAAAGAGGTTGCCCATCAAGATAATAAAGCTCATTTTTATGTCTTTTCAACCAAGATAGAGACTGAGATGTCTGATGCAATGATCATGTATACTATTTTTGTTTGCGGTCAGATGACTACTATTTTGTTTGACCTTGACTCTACTTATTCTTATGCGTCAGTAAATACCACCTCGGGTTTTAATGTGATTGGTGATATTCTTGATTCCCCCATCCATATTTCTACCCTTATTGGAGAGTCTGTTATAGTCCATCATATCTATTATGCGTTTTCTGTATTGTTTATGAATTTTTAGTCTTGAAGTGATTAGGTAATTTTGGACATAATCAATTTTGATGTGATCTTAGGCATGACTTGAGTGTCCCCCTCTTATGCAGTGCTTAATTGTAATGCTAAAATTATAACTTTGAAAATTCTGAATAGGAAAAGATTAGAGCAGGAAGGGGTATACAAGCCTAGGCCAGCTAAAGTTATATTTTTATTTGGGTTAAGAAATTATAGTGTAGCAAGGTTGTTTAGCATACTTGGCTCATATTCGATATTGATACATAGTCCCCTTCTATTGATTCTATTCCTGTAGTATCTGAGTTTAAGAAAGTATTTTCTATGAATTTGCTTGTATGCCTCTGGATAGATATATAAATTTCTGCATTGATTTAGAGTAACATCAGAAACTCATCCAATCTCTATTCCTCCTTATCTCATGGCTCAGTCAAAGCTAAGAGAACATAAGGTTCAAATATAAGAGCTTCTTGACAGGAGTTTCATACGTCCTAGTGCTTCATCGTAGGGCGTCCCAATTTTGTTCGTTAAGACAAAAGATTATAGTATGAGAATGTGTATAAACTACTGATAATTGAATAAGGTCACCATTTGAAATAAGTACCCATTGCCTCATATAGATGATATTTTTGACAAGTTGCAAGGTGCGCCATGGTTCTAAAAAAATAATCTAAGGTTTGATTACCATCAACTAAAGATTAGGCCTGAGGATGTGCCTAAGACAACATTCAGAACCTGGTATGGGCATTATGAGTTTTTGGTGATGTCATTTGAGTTGATCAATATGCTCGTAGCTTTGTGTGAGTTTGAAGAATGGGGTATTTAAGCCATTTCTATATTTATTTGTAATTGTATTTATAGATGACATTTTGATGTATTCAAAAAGTAAAGAAAAGTATGCAGACTATTTTCACATTGTTATAGGTGTCTTGGCAAAGTAGAAATTGTAGACAAAATTTTTCAAGTGTGAATTTTTGTTATCTTAAATTGCCTCTTAGGGTATGTGGTTTCTACAGAAGGGTTAATGGTAGATCCCCAAAAAATTGAGATTGGATTCGGCCTAGCTTAGTGATCGAGGTAAGAAATTTTCTGGGGCTTGCAAACTATATCAAAGATTCATAAAGAATTTTGCGTTCATTGCTACATACTTGACAAGGTTAATCTAGAAGGATGTACCATTTGAGTAGACCGACAAGTGTGAGAAGATCTTTCAAAAGCTCAAGATCCTTCTAACTACAACAATCCTAATATTACCGGTGGAGGAAAATTTTTTATTGTCTATTGTGATGCTCTACATTTGGGTTTTGGTTTAGGTTGATGCAAGATAAGAATGTCATAGCTTTTGATTCGCGATAGCTAAAGCTTCATGAGAGAAACTATTTCATACAAGACTTGGGGTTGATAGCAGTGGTATTTGGTCTCAAAATTTGACGACATTATTTGTATGGTGTCAAATATCAAATGTTTACAGATCATTGTAGTCTACAACATGTGTTATTCAAAAAGACTTGAATCTGCAACAGAGAAGGTAAATGAAGTTGCTCAAAGATTATGACGTCACCATCCAAGTAAGGCTAATGTGGTGACAGACACATTAACTAAGACACTAGTAAGTATGGATAGTCTAGCCTGTCTGGGTACATCTAAGCAATCCTTGGGTAAAGAGATCCAGACGTTGGAGACTAAGTTCTTAAAACTAGTATTTCAGAAAAAGATAAGGTGTTGGCCTTAGGGTTAAACCCATTTTCATCGAAGAGAACAAGTCTAAACAGTTTAAAGATGAGAACTTAAATGAGATTAAAAAAAAGACGATGTTTGGTAAGTCCTAAGATGTTGCCGTTGATGTAGGCAGGGTGCTCAGTTTTACGGGGAGGATTTGTGTTCCCTAGGTAGATGACATAATTGAAAAGGTATTGTTAGACGTTTATAGTTTATGATATTCCATTCATCAAGGTATGACCAAGATGTACCAAGATCTGAAATGACTCTATTGGTGGCCTGGTATGAAGAAAAAAATAGTTAAATTTGTGATCATGTGTCAATTATGATCAAGTGAAATATGAGCGACAAAAGCAACAAATTTGCTTTAGAGAATGTCCATTCTTGAATGAAAGTAGGAGATGATAGCCATTGATTTTGTGGTGGATCTCCCTAGGACCTTGAAAAAGTTTGATTCTATTTGGGTCGTGGTTGATGGGCTAACGAAGTCAACCTACTTCATTCCATTCAGAGTTGATTATAATGCTTGGCAGTTGTCAAAGATTTAAGTGAAAGCGACTGTGAAACTACATGGGGTGCCTCTCTCTATTTTCTCAGACCGTGATAGGCTAATTGAAGTTTATAAGAAATTACATGAGGAGTTGGGTTACACGAAGTCATAAACTTCGGATTTTCGTTCCAAACTCTCATTTTGCAATACTTTCTCAAACCATGATGTTTTAAAATCAACCCTTTGCGCCAAGAATAATTTCGAGAGCTACTCGCCCGAATTCGATTCCGTAAAGCGTACTGACTCCTTATTTGTCTTTGCTATCGACTCAAAAGATCAAACTTATAAATCAATGCCCAATCAATTACCGGATTGCCCAGACCTCACATGACTCAGATTTCATCCAAATCTAGCTTAGGCTCAAAATTTTCAAGTTACTACTCAAATATTTTTTTGCCCAATTTCTTTCTATTGATCTATCCGTTACAGTTCACATAACTTGGTTCCAACTAAACAAATTATAAATATCTTGATATTAATTAAAGATTAAAACTAATTTGACATATTCTTCTAAATTATCGCGATCAATATAATATTCAAATAACTTGTTTTCAGTCAAATAAATCATAAATGTCACGATTTTAATCAAAACTATAATTAATTTGGTGTATTCTTTTAAAATATTTCATCAATACAATTTTGAAATAATTTATTTTCAATCAAATATATCATAAATGTCTTCATATTAATAAAAAATCTGCAATTAATTTGACATGTTCTTTAAAATCTCGTGATCACTATAATTTTTTAATAACTTAATTTCAATCAAAAAATTATAAATGTCCTGATATTATCAACGAGTACAATTAATTTGACATGTTCTTTTAACATATAATTTTATCACGATTAAATACGTTAATAAAATAATAATATAAATTAATTAAATAAGATAATAATATGACTTAACTAATCATCATTCTGTAATAGTTCTTTATGTATAATATACAATGTATTTATTAGTTTGATATAAACAACAACAACAATAACATACCCAGTAAAATTCCACAAGTGCGTTCTGGGAAAGATAAATGTATGCAAATCTTATCATTATCTCATAGAGATAAAGAAGTTGTTTTCGGAAGACCCTCAACTCAAATATATCAGCCCCAAAAGCATAAAATATTAGATACAAGAACGACTATAGTAGAAAGAAATTGGATACTCATAAATACAATACAAATAGCAAAATAAATGACGGTCAATAACAACCTAATATATAATAACACGACTGCTCTTACAAAGCAACTACATCACAAAGCAAAGCATCAACCTACACTATAAGAAAAAGGACTTTTAACGATCATTTCTTAACGAAGGGAAATGAATCTGGTCGTTATAAATACACTATAGTGATTAAAAAAAAATTCGGTCGTTAAAGACAAATTTTAATTCAACATCAACAAGGGGATACTATTTGATCGTTAAAAAGCATAACATCCATCATTAAAACATATTAGTTAGTGTAAAAATATATCTTTATTAATATGAGTGCAAAGAGATCAGACCAAATCATGTTATAAGTATAACAAATGACGTTTTGTTATCATTCCATCATCCTGATAAAAATCCTCCATCTTTTATAATTTTGCTTATTTCATTATAAAAAGGAAAAAATGCTAATGTATTATTTTCTAATAACTCTATCCATCATTCTTATTATAGTCAATTATATAAAATTTTAAAATATTATAAA
>JBCEWC010017929.1:0-12228 GCA_038996855.1 Solanum aculeatissimum
ACAAGTTTGAGAGGCTTGTTTGGGGTTCCTTCGGGTTCCTCATTCACCATGTCACGTCTAGGCCCTAGGCTTGGGTCATGACAGATAGCCTACTAAGGGTATCCGCCACGACATTCGGCTTACCTGGATGATATAGCACACTCATATCATAGTCCTTGAGTAGTTCCAACCATCTCCGTTGCCTCACGTTATGATCCCTTTGCGTGAACACATATTACAAACTCTTATGATTGGTGAAAACATCAACATGAACTCCATACAAGTAATGTCTTTAGATCTTTAAGGCAAACACCATCTCCACCAACTCAAGATCATGGGTTGGATAGTTTTGTTCATGAACCTTCAATTATCAGGACGCATAAGCTATCACCTTACCATGTTGCATAAGCACACATCCCAACCCATTCCGTGAAGCATCACAATATACCATAAATCCATCTAATCCATTCGACAAGGTCAAGATGGGGGTCGATGTAAGTCGGTCCTCAAAGTCTGAAAACTCTTCTCACACTCATTTGACCACAAAAACTTAGCCATCTTTTGAGTCAACTTAGTCAATAGTGATGCAATAGAAGAGAATCCCTCAACAAACCTCCGATAATAACCAGCCAACCCAAGGAATCTCTGGATATCAGAAGGAGTCAACGATCTAGGCCAATGTTTTACGGCTTTGGTTTTCTTAGGATCAATGTTAATACCATCACCGGACACTACTTGACCAAGGATGATAACTTCCCCCAACAAAAACTCATATTTGCTAAACATGGCAAATAGTTTCTTCTCCCTTAAGGTCTGAAGCACTAACATCAAGTGACCCATGTGTTCTTGTTCATTTTGGGAGTAAATCAGAATGTCATCGATGAAGACAACCATAAATCTGTCAAGAAATAGCTTGAATACCCAATTCATAAGAACTATGAAGACTGCCGAGACATTGGTAAAACCAAATGGAATCACCACAAATTTGAAGTGTCTGTATCGAGTTCGGAAAGCTATTTTGGGAATATCACACTCTCTCACCTTCATTTGGTGATAACCCGAATGGAAATCTATCTTAGAGAAATGAGTGGCTCCCTGAAGCTGATCAAATAAATCATCTATTCTGGGCAATGGGTACTTATTTTTTATGGTCATCTTATTCAACTACCGATAATCAATACATATTTGGAGTGACCCATCCTTCTTTCTAACAAACAACGCCAGAGCACCCCAAGGTAAAATACTTAGCCAGATAAATACTTTCTCAAATAAGTGCTTCAACTCATCCTTCAACTCCTTTAGTTCAGGCGGAGCCATACGGTAAGGAGGAATGAAAATAGGTTGAGTATTCCGAAGGAGATCTATGCAAAAATCTACCTCTCTTTCAGGAGGGATACCAGGCAAATCCTCGGGAAACTCATTAACTACCAGAACTTACTCAAGAGTAGGAGATTCAGTTTCCACATCTCTAACTCTCATAATATGATACATTAACCCCTTACAAATCATCTTCCCAGCATTGAGCTAGGAAATAAATCGACCCCTAACAACAGAATCACTACCTTTCCACTCCAACACAGGCTCATAAAGAATCTGAAATCTGACTTACCTAGTCTTATAATCAATCTAGGCATATGATGCACACAACCAATCCATCCAAAGAATAACATCAAAATCATACATCTTAAGCTCTACAAGATCACCGGGAAAGACCTTATGCAAGACTAAAATGGGATAACCCCGATACACTTTCCGGGCAACAATAGACTCACCCACGTGAGTATAAATCAAATAAGGTTCCCTCAAAGTTTTAGGACTCAAAACAACTTAACATCCAACAGAGGAGTCACAAAAAATAAATTTGCACATTGATCAAGAAACACATAAGCATCGAAATCAAAGACTTTTAACATACCAGTCACAACATTTGAAGCTTTATCCACCTTCTGCCGAGCATGAAGAGCATAGAACCTATTAGCTTTGGGAGCACCACCAAATTGAGCCTTTATCTTCCCTTGACCACTTCTAGCCACTTGATCTTTCTTTGTGTTTTTCAAGCAATCGACAACTTTGTGGTTCATACTTCCACACCCAAAAAAAGCGCCCAAAACCTTCCTACATTCACCCAAACGACTTCCACCACACTGGCTACAATGGGGAGCTCGTGATCCACCTCCAATTAGTGCATTAGGAGTAGGCACCCTAGAGTTGGCAAACTGCTTATTCGAACCTTGGCCTTGCTAGAATTGGCCAGTTCCAATACCACTCCTAGAATTGGAAAATCCAGCATCAAACTGGGCCCTCTTGGAGTTATTCACCCTTCTCTCCTTGAGATTCTCTCCCTCGATCTGTTTAGCATAAGTCATAAGCCTAAAGATATCCATTTCCCGAATAAGCATAGCGGTGCAATACTCCTTCACCACCAAATCAGAGACCCCAGAAATAAACTTATGCATCCTTGCGCGGGGATCCGCCACTATTGTAGGAGCATACTTTGAGAGCTTGGTGAACTTGAAAGAATAGTTCCTCATAGACATGCTACCTTTCTTGAGGTTAATAAATTCAATCATCTTGGCCTCCCAAAGTTTAAGAGGAAAGAAATGATCCAGAAAAGCAAACTTGAACTCTTCCCAACCAACTTTAGCATTCACAACCTTCTCAACCAACCACTGATTGTACCACACTTGGGCTACATTCTTTAACTGATAAGCAGTCAATTCAACCTTTCCTTCAGAACTGATACCCATAACAGTTAACACTTTCGTGAGCTCATCAATAAACTCGTGGGCATCTTTATCATCTTTCAAACCAAAGAACTTCAGAGGATTCATCCGGGTGAAGTCCCTCAACCTAGAAGTCGGAGTGCTACCATTTATGGGATCAGTTAGCCAGGCCTGATTAGTCACCACTTGGGGTAACATAGCAACCACATTCTATAACTCAGCATGAGTCACTTGCTCCTCCACAGGCTCTTGAGGGGCCTGTCTGGGGAGGGGAGCTCTTCGGAGAGGCATCTTCTGAAAGAGTGACAATAATACCAACATTTTAGGAAAACTTAAAAAATAGTTCATAGCACAACATAAAGAACAATGAAGTGAGATCATTCCTAAAACGTCATCCTAGCCTCTCACTCAAAGGTATGACGTGCATCATACCCATGAATGAGACTCTAGTTGACATAGCATGTTGGACTCCGAGGATCATTTATAAACCTAGGGCTCTGATACCATCTTTGTCACAACCCGGTAATAGGGCCTAGATATGACATGGTGAAGGAGGACCTAAGAGTCCTCGATCAAGCCATCCAAGCATCATTGCACACATCATTTGTTTGGAAGCACGTATTACAATAAACAACACATAAGTCTAAGGGGTTTTGGGGCTATGGACTCAAGCTATGAGGATGTTACTGGAATGGAATAAGCACAAATCACAGAGCATATAACAATCAAGTTCTAAGGGGCGGGTAAGTATTACTCAAGCTATGGGGGCAAGAAGGGTTAGGGATTTTCCACATAAGCACATTCCCATCAAACAAATCATAATAGCATAAGAGGAGGCATAATCAAAACATAAGTAATCATAGAAAAGCATAGATAATCATAACATCTCAACAAGCATATCATACGGCGTACAATAGAATCTAATATGTCCAACAATGCCTCTACATAGAATAAAGTGAGGCCTAGACATAATCCGAGCTCACCCTCAAGTCATAAGACAGATAAAATGAAATAAAACATAAGATAGAGGAAGGTGGGTATTACCCTTGGAGTATAGGTCTCACCCCTAGCAACAAGTCAACAGTCTCAACTAATCATCAAACGGTGGATAAATATCATCTTCGGTCCCTACATGGTTAAACCATATAGATAAAGAGTATGGGTTAGAATATATAATACACTAAATATGTGGGCATTCCATGCACATGAACATGAACCTACTAAATAAGCTAGATGACGAGGGCACATATACGTATAGAAAGAATATATATAAGCAAGGGGAGAATATCATAACAATATGTCATGAAATGTCATGATCCATGAATGCAAACCTACATATCATAGCAGGGATGCAACCTCAACCGACAACAAGAGAGACCAAGTGAGATACTACTTGGAATTTGACTACTTGCCAGGTAAATCACAAGTCAACCCTAAAGAGGGGATACATAACAAGTCAATCCCATCTTGGGAGATATCCCATGTTGACACATGGTTTTATGAAAAGGAGTATGGACCCTTCGAGATAGTCTACGCCGACTACAATCCCTCGGTACTAAGTCTCATCCCTCGAGAATACGTATACATATACAAGCTTTCAAAATGGAGATTTCAATACTTCAAGGAAAAGCAATGCAAAGTTTGCCAAGGAGCCCAAAATCATATGTCAAATCTTTCCATAATTACGTTAAAATGCTAAACAAGAGTTTCAAGATTCAGATCGATTGATCAATGCATAGGAGTAACTCATTCTAACATAACAATATGGTGTAAAACACCAAAGATTCTCATAGAGCCATATCAAGACAAGATGTGATCACATTCTAGTAAATTCACATATCTTATCAAAATCAAGTCATATCATATCAAGAGGTCCAAGCCCTTAACAAGAGTTTCATCAATCAAGCCTTTCATGCTCATGAATGATCATTGAATAGCATGGGTAATTGATATCAACATTTAAATCATCATAATAAAATAGGTTCGTACTTAAAACATAATGAAATCATCAATTAGAAGAATAATTCCCACTACCCACGCTTGAATTGAAAAACAAAAGGACATCCATTTTTGAATCTTCATAAAATCAATGGAATTCGACACACTATTTGTGGAAGTATTAGAATTTGCATTTGGCACACTATTTGAGATAATTTTGTTGTATTTTAGTAGTATATTTAGTATATTTATTCAAAATTTTGGAAATTTATTACTCGATCATTTTTTATCAAATTTCAGCAAAGTTTAGGTATATTTTTTGCAATTCTTTAAGGCGCATGATTTGGTGTTATTGGAATCTTCTCATTTAGTTTCTATTAAACAAATTGCCTATTTAATTGTTATCATAAGGAAATGTCATGTTGTGTTTGAGATAGTTTACATTATTTTAATCCTCGGTTTGAGACCTAATTTGAGGTAAAGGCTCAAGTATAAGGGTCATTGTATATGGCTTTTTTTTAAATTCTTGAAATGGGCCCTATTTTCCCACTTTTGAGCCTTGAGATTGGTTAATATCCCTATTTTGTGATTTTGGCACAAAAATACCATATTGATGATATATCCTCTTTTTGATAGCCTAGCAGCATTTTGAGCTTGCTGAAACTAGTAAAGTGCCAACAAAGTTATTTGGCACTACACTTGATCAATGTTAAGGTAGGCTATGGCCTCCCTTCTTCTAGAATGATTTTGACTGTGTAAATCCTATTTGGGTAGCATGAATATTAAGTAAGGGGTTAGTGGGAGGCCATATATGTTGGGAATAATTATACTATTTGATATATTTTTGACTATCTGGGTAACTGTTTAGCATGTTGAGGGTGATTATGATAGGTAAACTGAATGCCTATTGTACTCATGAAAATCTGGGACTGATAGAGTACTTGTTTGACATGTTGATGGTTCTTATGATTGATATATTGATTTTTTACTGTATTTATGATTATCTGATATTGTTAGAACTTACTCTAGCTTAGGCTAGTGATTCCCTAGACCTACGTTGGCTAGGATTAGTAGACTACTATACATACATCTGATGTGCCTTTATAGACAAAAATCCTTGTTAACCAGACTAGAAGATTTGTGTCTATAGAGTTGAGCCTCAAATAGGCAATGATGATATGACAACCCGAGTATTCATATGATTTTGTTAGATACCTTGGGAAGTTATTGTGATACATTAGACTCTACTCAGATATAAAAGTGATTGATGATGTCATAATTGGAGCTCATAGGAAGGTGTCATATAATTAGAGTCCCGATAATTTCCCATGATTGGGCACATATCCTCATACTATGATGTTTTTAAAAGAGGATCACCTATTCTGTATATACTTCTATTTAGAGGCTATATAGTAGATGTTATACCATTAATGGTGATATCGATGGACGGAATATTTGACTAGTTCGAGGGATATTTCTAAGAAAGATAATTGGCCACCTCTGACCTTATCTTATTAAGGGTAAGGCTATAGCTTCTGTTGAAGGTCAGGTGGTAGGTCGGGTTGAAGTCCCTATTAGGGTATATAGTCATGGTTAAAATCCAAGACTACTGTTCTAGGGAAATGATGGTTACATGTGTTTCGTTGGGTTATGAGATCTTTCAGGACTTATCATTTGTAGATCTTACTTGTATATACACATCTTCACATTGTTGTTATGTATGGGTTTACCTTTGAGGCTTATGGAGTCCTTTTTGGCATACAAGCATAGACAGTAGGTCCTTACACCTGGGCACATCATTATCCCTTTGCCTAGTTTAAGTTACTTCTATTATCGCCGACATATGTACCTTGTTCATATTATTAGGCAATTATAGAATTATATTTTTGTTTACCCCTGCTTTATTTATTATTCTAATGCACTCCACCTATGATGCCTACTAGGTACCATATTTCTAGTACTCACCCTACATTTTGTATTTGTTTTGTAATGCATGTCTGAACACAAGCCAATAATGTTAATTCCTCCCATTGGAGATGTCATATTCTAAGACTAGTGGTGAGAATTGGATCTTGTTTGATCCTTTTGGTCTCCATCTATATCAGTGACTATCTTTTGCTGTCAGAGACTTGCCTTGTACATTTTTTGTAGCGCATATGTATATAGCATATGACTCAGTTATGTTGTATCATATCTATTGTTATTTTGTATAGGTGATTTCCAAGTTCTGGGAAAGTTCGTATGGTGTTTGTTTGATAATTTTATGGTACCAATTTTAATTCTTTATGGATATCATGTCAGCCCTCATACTTGTTACTAGCCATTTTTGGTCACTATTAGGCTTGCTTATCATGGGTTTGAGGTAGTCGTGACTAATTCGTATCAGAGCCTGATTCATTAGTCTCACCTATATAGAGCTACTATCTAGTAGACTCCTAAGGATAGATGTTGAGACATTCATGACTTATATGCGGAAGGCTATAAGATGTCATTAGGAAATTCCTCTATAATTGTATTATTTTGTTAGATGGTGTTTTCGATTTTGGGTAATCTTACTAGTCTCACTCTCTTGTAATTATGATTCATAAAGATCTACCACCGAGTAGAGTTAGGGATACAACATCTACAACGGATTGGGACCCTTCTCCAAGGCCTATTGAGTAGCATCAGGATGCCGCAATTCCTCCATAGCTGGAAGGACTTGCAGTAGCACTGTAACACCCTCATCATTTAAATCATATGTTAACATTTAAAAAAGGTATTTTTTTAGAAAGGATCAACTCTTACTTCACCGCTATTTAACTCAAATTTGTGATGTTAGAGGACTTGATTTTCTTGAATTGTAGCAAAAAAAGGGTTGTCTTAGGGTGATTTATAATAACTTCATGATAATAGATATATTTATAAGTACATAATAGTAAGTAAGATGTGATTTAAAATAAAAGGATAAAAAGAGAAATTTGAGCAGCCATATTTTTTTGGTCAGCAACCTAAGTTTGACTTTTTAATATAATACACCTCTCCATCTATTAGTAAGTAGAATAGAAGATTCCAAGGAACCTTATAAACCCCTCATAATAGTGTATTTCACAAAAATTACAAAAAGAAATGGATTCCTTGGAGCAAAAACTGGAGACTCACCCTGCACTTTGTAAGTGATAAAATCTTTTTTGAATGTGGCTAATGGTTAGTAATTTTAGAATATCTCGTTGTATAGATATTTGTTTTTAGTGAATAAATATATTTTGGAAATATAAGACACGTACCTATAGCTCATATGTTTATGGAAAAAGATGATTCCTCTTGTATATGGTTGAAAAAGGGGATAAAACATAGGGAATGTTCTTGCCCATATTTTTGTCCTAGAAACCATCGATATTATTGTTAGTATTTTAACCATATCTTGTTGTATGAGATATATTTTTTTATGGTTCTTTGTTCCTTGAAACCCCAAGACATGTATCTACAACTCTTATGCTTATCTTGGGACCTAATATAGTATTTGTGGATTCTAAACAGTTAATGCAATTTAGGACTTGGTATGTCCAAATTCTTGACTTAGAAATCCTTTGTGTGAATTTGTTAGTGTTTTGATTATAACATTTTTTATGAAATGTATTTTGTGATAATTCTTGATTGTTTTCAACCTCAATACATATATATACAACTTTCATAGAGACTTAAAAGAAAAGTTTTGCCATTTACCATTTACAACTTTAGTTATAACACATGGCAGTCAAGTAGTCTATATTTATGTGAATGGAAAAAACTAGGTCACTTTTCACTTGATTCTTGTGTTAAATATTAAATGAGTACTTGATTGTTTGACTAATGTCGTTATAATCTTTAACAATCTTAAAGGAATTGTTTGAAGAAAGTGACGTCGTGTTGATCTATGACTTGAACTTGGTAGGGATGGTTATGTGCTAAAAACAACGGTTCACGTAAAAACTTGTACTTGTGATCTTTTTACCTGCTGGTACATTTGATATTTTATCTTTGTACCTGGGTTACCTTCTTGTCAGTTTATACTTTTGCATTAGTATTTGAGTCTTGCAAGACCCATGTTTAGTTTGCCCACTTGTACAAATTGCTCAATCACTTGACATTCTTGTGCAATTGGTCCTTGTGGTTGTGACAATGTCAATACGGGCATGACTCTTGATTTTAAGCTTTTTCCATCTTGACTCTAGATTTTTTGTTTATCCTAAGTAAGAAAATTATCCATTATAAGTAACAAAAATGCCATATTTAATATGGCTCTTGGTTCTCTTGATTTTTGGGTTTCCACCTTTCTTGATTAAGGACTTTGATCTTTCATGACACTTGATTATGTTTTGTGTGACGGTATGATGTACATGTTGGGCGAATCTTTTTATTTAAGCCTCTTGCAAAGATGGTTCTATCAGCTTTTGACACTTATATCGTTAAATGTCATACTTGATACTCTTGATATATTTCTTCACTTGGTTTATTTATTATGTTGTATTTATGCCCCCCATGACTTGAGAAAAGTGATTGAATAATCTAAAAGCTCATACTTGTTTTACCACAACTAAGCTTTATGCTTCGTGATGATTGTGTCTATATTAGGAAATATCTCAGGAAACGCTTCTATTCTTCCTTTGGAGATAATGTTTTGGAATCTTTAAATAAGGTCACATTTACATATAGGCCATTACATTTTGTATTAGTCTTGGAACATGTATATGATCCATGAGTACTACATTTATATGTAAATTTGAAGGCTAATTTCATCATGGCAATATGGTTTATAACTTAAATTTTATGACCTGTTTTATTGTTTGGATGAGACAAGCCATGTTTTGTAATGTACTAACCTACTACTTGATTTTGAATATACACATGAAGCACGAGCTAGAAAATTTTGGTACTCATAAGCTCGTATTAGATTAATGTAAGCTGTAGTGGAATGAAATGATAAATGAAATTCTCGTAAAATATTTTCTTAAATTATTTTTAAAAGTTGTTCCACCATAAAAAAGGAAATTCTATTTGATTGAATTGAGGTCAAATGAATTTTAATGCCAAAATCACATTTCTTTAACTATGTTGAATAGGCCTAATTTCACCACTAGAGTTTGATCGACATTCTATATTATACTTCTTACATACTTTGAAATTATTATGTAACTCTTCCTATTAAGAATGGCATCCTCCCAAGAGGATCGCTACGAGGTTTGTGCATAGACACCACGACATCAGTCTGTCGGCCTAGATCCTCGTAGAATAGCATAGAAGACTAGTGTTTGGTAGTGAGCCTTGGTTAGGTAGTAACTTTCCTGAGTATCATTCTATCATCCATATTTTATTTTCATCCAATAGCTTGTTAGTTATGTTTGTAAAGTAAGATCTCGTGTTTTGTTATTTCTAACTTTTCGTTGATAATTACGTGGTCTCACTAGTTCCCATTCGTTGTGGAAGGCGATTACTGGTAACTTTTCAAGAAAAACTTGAAAAGAGGTAAGATAGCCACCCCTAGTTGTATTAGGCAAGCATCCAGGTAGTAGTAGTCCTAGCCTCATCCCCCTTATATACTAAGCAAGTATCTTTGTAACAGTTCCGGCGTCAACCCCTTTAATACATCTACAAAGCATCCTCATAGTAGTGGTTCTCTCTACCTCCCTTATGAACGAAAAGATTATTTGAGTAGTAGTAGTCTCGGCCTCAACGTTCTTATTTTATGAAGCAAGCATCTGGGTAGCGGTAGTTTCGGCCTCGGTACCTAGTCTCAACATAAATTCTATGTCACGACTCGAAGGTAGGGCCTAGATGTGACATGATGAAGGAGAACCCAAAAGTCCTCGATCAAGCCATCGTAGCATCATCACACACATCATCAGTTCCGAAGCACGTATATTAAACAAATAATACGTAAGTCTAGGGGATTTCGGGGCTTTGGACTCAAATTATAGGGATGTTTCCGGGAATGGGATAAGCATGAATCAAATAGCACATAGCAATTACATTCTAAAGGGCGGGTAAGTATGACTCAAGCTATGGGGGCAAGCAGAGTTAGGGACTTTCCACATAAGCACATTCCCAAGCCAGTCATACTATAATAGCATAAGCATAAACGGAAGCATAACGTAAGATATCATCGCTTAACATAGATAGCCATATCATTACAAGTATCACATAGCATAACATTCAATAGAGTCGATATGTCCAACAATGCCTCTACATAAGATAAGACGGGGCCTCGACATAATCCGGGATTACCCTCAAGTCATAAAGTAAAAGAACATAAAGTAAAGACAAGGTAGATAAAAGTGGGTGTTTCCCTTGGAACATAGGGCTCACCATAAGTAATAACTTCAAGAATCTCGATTTAGCCGTCTAGCGGTGGATGAAAAGTCAACTTCGGTTCGTACATGGTTGAAGCATATAGAGAAAGAGTATGGGTTAGCACATAATAATGCACTAAGTATGCGGGCATGCAATGCATGTGAACATGAGCCTATAACCAACTATATGGCAAGGGCACATACATAGAAGTAGAATATAGGAAAGGATAGTATACCAAGATGCCATGAAATCCATGATGCATGAAATGTCGTAATGCTTATAGTATAGGGAATGTGACCATAACTGACATCCAAACTCATGTGAGCTACAACATGAACTTTCCCGATGAGGCCTCCCATTGGATGAGAGAAGATTACTTGCCAAAGGTAATCGACACCACACCTTACAACTCAGTCATTTCGGTGTGATGGCCACCTTTCTTATGACCTGGTCATTTCAGAAAGATTTACATAACATATCATATCATATCATAGAAAACCTTATAGGCCTCTCATTTCGGTTGCTTACCTATGTTGGCACATAATGGGAAAGAAGTGGAACCCTTGGGGATAGCCCACTTATTACTCAAATCCAACTTGGTGCTAAGTCGTCATCCCACAAGAATACGTATACATATATATGCCTTTAAAATAGAACGAAAACACTTGACATCAAATCATTCATAATTAGGCTTAAAGGCCAAATCACATGCTTCACTTTCATGCATTCGTGATTAAAATGTAAAACATCTTTCATAATCATGCTTCATTGGGCTAAAAGGTCAAATACACTTTCATGTGAAACTTCATGCATAGGAGTAGCTCCTTACTTGTCGTATCATATTGGTGTAAACACCCACGGTTGCTCAACGAGCCATATCAAAGACATTATGTGATCACATACTTGTTCAAAATTATAGTCATAAACATTATTGGGATTTAACCCACGTCATATCCTTCTTGAAATCCATGTTCATGCATGAAAATGCCATGATTAATGATGAGAATAGCATGGGAAATTAGAATGCATAAATTAAATTCATAATAAGAAGAATCCATAAGAAATTCAAGTTAAATCAACAATTAAATCTCAATTTAACATTACCCATGCATGGATTAAAGAGTAAGGGGACATGGATACTTGTACCATCTAGAATCAAAGTAATTCATCAATTAGGGGCTTAATTTATCTTGAAATCATTCAATAAGAACAACCCACACTTCAATTGCACTAAATCATTCTTAATTCAAAAGACCCATTTCAAGAAAAATCATAATTT
>JBCEWC010017930.1:0-12228 GCA_038996855.1 Solanum aculeatissimum
TGCTATGATGACTTGATTGAGGGTCTTCGGGTCCTCTTTCGCCATGTCACATCTAGGCCCCCTATCCGGGTCGTGACGTAAGCACACCCCCAACATGGTGGTTTTAGCCACACATGCTAGAAATTAAAGATTGATTACCATATATAGTAGAAGTAGTCATGGGTATATCAAGATCGAATACAAATCAGTTGATTCTTACCAGCCAATATTCTCTAATTTTATGCCTAAAATTCTTCAACACCCTAATCTCTCTTGTACTCTAAGAGGAAAGTTCTATGTACTACTACAAACTAATTGTTTAGAATTAGAATGATCAGATGATGTACAATATTCTTTTTTAAAATGCTCATATACTCCATGTAAATATGTGAAAGTTTGTGCTGTGAAATGTCATTCGACAGTCAAGGGCGACCATCACCGAGCACTCCGGTGATGCACCAAATGTGCACTTGACCACTTTCTTACGTGACTTTATAAGGTTTCCTCCACTGTGAATTTAGGCGATGACTCTTTGCTCCGCTTATCCATCTGGGGCTTTGAGTTATGCAACTCTAGGTGATCACTTATGCATTTTGGTGAATTGCCGAGTATATTTTGTGACATCGATTCATACTGCACTCTTTCCTTGACTGGGAACCTTGGTTGTTGCATTGATATGCAATCTTATAGAACTTTTGGCAGATCACCGAGGATGTCATTGACCTCACTTTTGATTGCCTTTTTGCACTTTTGCTCACTTTTTGAGGTTCCACCAAGACTTTCCCATTTGCACTCTTTTAACTCCATTTTACTATCATAACATATGCATATTGGTTAGCAGTTGAATTAATGTAACATTAAGGGTAATGTTTCCTTGCAATTAATCCACGGGCCATAGAAGACCCTCGTGTTGTAAAAATTCAGTAACTTTGGTTTTCTAAGATCATTAAATGGGTTCCTTACATCACTTCAAGACCCAAAATTACAATCAACCAACAAGGCATGTTAATCCTAATCAACATCAAAGCAAAACTTTATGCACTCAACATATTTTCATCAATTTTACCCAATACCCTAGATGTGCAGTTAGGAAACCACCTTGTTAAACAACAATTTGCACATTCCCAAAACATTCCAACCAACGTTAAACAACTATAATTCACACACACACAATCACTTGTCGTTTTCTAAACAAATATTTCAATTTACTTCTTTAACATACGAGGACACGTTTTCAAGCAATGACATACAAACACGACATGACCAATTACATTAAATGCATTAAACATAAATTTTGACATTACATGGTTCAGTTCACATGCATGGGCAACACCTATTTTGAGAACAAAAACTTTGAAATACCATACCCAACAACATTCCAACCTAATGATACAAATTCCGGTGATATATGAAAATTTAAGTCTAAGAACATACCAGATTTTTCCCAAAGAGTTGAGAAATTGAAGGAGGAAGTCGAGATAAGTAAAACCCTAGGTGGTCGAAGCTCATCGACATTTTATTGAAAAGTATAAAGGTTGGATGGACGGTGGTTTGAGACGGGGCAAGGCGGGGAAGAAGAAGGGTTTGGCTATTTTGGGGAACTTAAGCAAGAATGAGGGGTAAATTTATTTTACCCTTCTTTTATATCATTGACATGGTCAGGTGAAAATTGGGCTCAGGCCCTACGAAAGCCCAACTATGAGCCATAAAGGATTCTACTTCACAGTGTGACTAAACCCTAATTTATGATTATGGCCTCACAGACCTATCTACGAGTCATACATGGACATATGACCCATAGATTTTGTCGTAGAAGCCCCCAATAGTTAAGATAGTTTTGGAAATATTACCTGGGTCCATGAGCCCCATTCATGACTCATAGTTGTTTCTACAGGCCGTAAAATATTCTTGTGGACTTGAGTGCACAACAACTTGTTCACTAGAAGTGTTCTATGAGTCAGTGTACGAGTTGTGGTATGAACCATGACTCGTAGAACCATTTTCTAACTCTTTTCATCCCTAGTTGGTTGATTGAGCTTTGTTCTTACATATCCTTCATAGAGCAAACTGTTACCCTATATGCCACCAGTCCTAAAGTCCACAATTACAACTGAAAACAAGAAATTAAACTACCTACAAGTCCAGAAAGCTAAAAGCAAAACAAAAACTACTGTTACAACTGATATCTTGGGATGCCTCCTAAGTAGTTCCTGATTTATTGTTTTGGCACAACTTAGATGACTTGGTTACTCAGGCTTCACCAAGTGCTCAAACTTCCATCTTCAAATCATTGGGCCTCTTCATGGACTAACATATATTAAAGACGACTTATTCATCATTCAATTGGAACTTTAGTTAGCCTGATTCAATTTCCACCAGTGCTCGCCTAATGGCTAGGAAGGGACTTTCCAAGATGATTGGGACTTTGAAATCAACTTCAAAATCAAGGATCATAAAACCTATGGGAAAGATGAATTTTTCCACTTTAACGAGAATGTCATAAAGGATCCCCACAAGTTTCTTCACCGTTCTGTTAGCTATCAATAATCGCATGTTTTTCGGAGTAGAGGCTTCCAAGCCTAAATTCTTGAATACTGCAAGAGGCATCAACTTGATACTTGCAATAAGATAGCATAATGCCTTTGAAAATTTAACATCTCCAATGGTGCAGGGTATGGTGAATGCTCTGAGATCTTCTTTCTTTTGCACTAAGGACCTTATTACAATAGCACTGCAATGTTGAAGATCTTGAGACAACGCTTGGCTTACCATCCTCATTTTGGTCAAAAGGTCCTTCATGAATATATCATACCTGAACATCTTCTATAATGCCTCTATGAGAGGGATATTCATGGTAAGTTGCTTCAACATGGAGAGGCAGAGACGAAACATACCTTCCTCCTCCTTCTTTTTGAGTCTTTGAGGGAAAGGGGGAGGTCTAGGTATGGGTTTTAACTTTTGTGGTGTTACTACCTTTTCTCTCACCCTATCCTTGGCACTAACATCTCTAGTCTCTACATCCTTACTATCAACTATCTCCACACAAACCTTATCATTATCAATTAGAATTGGTGGGTCGATGGTATGCTTGCCACCACGTGTCATTACTGCCCATCATTCTTTGGTTTCTGAATTGTGTTGATGGGCAATGTACCTTTTTGGCATTAGTTTAACTGAGTCGACATCTAACAAAATTATTGCTCCAGATGGTTGATAGCAACAAAATAAGACTCGATCTTCTAATTAATGTTAGAGTTATCAGGTTTCAGCCCCTTTAGTATCTCATCTTGAGTATCAACCTTCTTCAATAGTCGGTCGAACATCTCTTCAATTAGCGAACTACCAACCCAGAGTCATAATTATGTGGTAGAATATATGGACCATTTTGGGAACCATCTCTATCTCCCTAATAAACATCTCTATCCTGGCCCTTGTTCCTATCATAGTATCCACCTCAGTTATTGTCTCTAAAAGCACCGTCTCTATTGAAGTTTTGACCTTGGTTTCCTTGACCTTAGTACTAATAGTCCTGATTAGACTCTTAGGCGTTAGTCCAGAAACCCCCCGTCTAATCAGTGACAAGGTAAGTGTCCTCCTCATAGTAAGGCTCCTTATACATGGGTGTTCGTAGAGGATGATAAGTGACTGCATTCACGCTTTCCTGATTCTGCTTTATCAACAACCCCACATTAGTACTAATCTGATCCAGCTCCTCGATCATCTCCTTGTTGATCTTCGCTTGGGATGAATTAGTGCTTACTGCAAAAGAATATTTAGTTGTCGAGTTATCTATCCTTCCCCATGCACGATTCATCTTGACCACTTTCTCCATCTGCTCAGCAATGACTAGAAATGGAAAATCTAAAAATGATCCTCCCATGATAGTAACAACCACAGTTTGGCTATTTTAGATTAATGCTCAGTTGAAGATTTCCACCAAGGCATCATCTATAATCTTTTTGTCAGGGATACTCCTAAAGCACTTTGTAAACCTCTCGCACATGGTACTGATTGAATCACCATTCAGCTTCTCGAAGTTGTTGATCTAATCCTTCAATATTAACTTTTTTTACCTAGGAAAGAACCTCTCCAAAAAGGCCTTTTGCATATCTGCCCAACTGGTGATTGAACTCTATGGGAACTCATATAACCATACTTTCACTTAGCCTGTCAGAGACACTAGAAAGACATAGAGTCCCAATGATATCTATGGATAGATTTTGGTTTCCCATCATGCTCTTGCAAACAAAGACGACAATGTGTAGATAGTTATGCGGATCCTCTGATAGTAACTTGCAAAAAATCCTCTATTTTGCAGCATTTGAAGTAACCCACTTGAAACAACAAATTATGTCATCCGGTAAGGGAGGTAACACAATAGTTCTGGTGACATCTACTTCCATGGGGTCAAGCCTATATTAATTCCACATTTAGCCGCAACTTGAAAATCCTATGGCAGTGGATTCACATCCTCAAGTTATGGTGGGTTATCATTGTTTTAATTTAGTGCTTCATTTGTGGCAATATTTGCAGCACTGTTCACATTGTTTTGGGCCATTCTTCTTAGTGTCTTTTGGATCTCAAGATCAAATAGAGTCAAGAGATTGCCTCAACTACAGGTGTTTTGCATAAACTACACCTGTATGTTATAATAAAACAAAAACAACAAGAAACATAAAATAAGGAAAATAAGGAGTTACTTCACAAATTACTCAAATTAAACTAGTCTAAAAGTTATATTCCTTGGCAACGACACCTAAATTTTGATTGTTGCCTCAACACCTCCAATTAGAGGATAAGCGGTCATTGTCAAAATATAGTATTTAACTAAGATTAGGGTCGGTCCCACAGGTAATATGGTCTAGACATGGAGCAATTATGATCAATCTGAGTTGAATTAACCTCCTTATCTCCTGAAAGAGGGGGGTTGTAAAATTCAGTAAATAAACTTAGACTAGAAATAAGTGTTATCAAACTAGTGGAAGAAGTAACTAGAGTATTGTGTTCCCCATGATTCCCTAACTCAATAGATCCAAATAATCATCTTGTTTTCCAGTGTGTAGCATGCAGAACGATAAGTTAAGTTCACCAAACCCTTTGATCCACGTGAGAGGCAAATTTTACTGCATTATTTGATCTATCTCTGTAGTGTGATATTACTAACCCTTACCTATTTTTTCAGTACAACCTCCCCTTGATCCAGTTCAGTTGATTAGACTAGAGGGATCACATTGATGTTAACTACTCTCTTTTCTGATTCCTTACCACCTTGATCCAGCCGATAAGAATTAGAGTGAGTTCTAATATTGGCCACTAGTTAAAAAGCATTCAATACAAAGAGAAATAATTAATGCATCCATGCACACTTTTCAAGAAGTACAAATTATCCAAATTTTCCTTTGTCAATTCTTTATGGTTCCCACAATCCTAGTTATTGATTTGGGTATGCATGATCATTGTAGATGAACAAATTATAATATAGAATAACATAATTAAACACTTACAATGATGAAAGTAAGAACAAGAAATCACGATGTAATAACCAAAGTAAAAATCACAAAATCTAAAGTCGCAAAGGTGTTTCCTAGTTCTCTCGTACGTTTCTCTATCTAAAAGACATAAAAAACCAATTTATAATAATTAAAAACCAAATCCAAAATTAAATAGGATTGAGAGGTTAAGTTCATTTTTATAAAGCCCATATATTCAGGAATTGTATTATGTTTTTGGCTAAGGCAGGATACCACGAGACCCTGTACCAGTATTGAATCCTTGTATGGCCCATGTAGATGTCTTGTTTGACCTCGTACGAGTTGTGATGAGGTGTTTCATGAAGGTCTCATCCTAAGGAATGATTCTAAGTATAAGATTATCATTCCAAAGCTTACGTCATTTGGACGGACACTTACACGACTCGTTTTCCTCTTAATGGAACATAAGGCCTTTAGTAGGTGCTAGCCTTGTTTGAACTTTCACCAAGGCCAGCACCATTGACCAGCACATGGTCCATGTGCCTCTTCACGAGCCATGAGGCTCTTTGATGGGCCACTTGGACTCTTTTTAAATTCCGTTTCATTAATGATTTATTTGTAATTTTAGTTATTTCCTAAGGTCATTTATGACTTTCAAAGCCGTCCTAAACATCTGAAATGACCTGTACTTCTCTATTCCTATTCAAATTTATTTCATAAATTTAGATTATTCAAACACTCTCTTCTAAGAACTCCTCTCAAGTGAGCCTTTGGAGATTATCTTGGAGCTTAAGCAAGGGTCTTCTTCTTCAATCAATTTCTTCTTTGTTCTTCTTGTTTATATAAGGTATGTGAGATTGATTCATGGTCCCCTTTAAATCATGAAGATCCCAAACTCTTTACTCCTTGATTTTATGAAATTGAGCTTACTTTAAACAAGGGTCTTTTAAGTTATTGCTTATTTGATTCAATTGAGATATGAGCTATGTATATTTGATGTTTGTAAAGTTATTTAAGCCCTAATATGATGAATTTCATTGGTATTATGAAGATTTGACTATAAAGGTTGATTTAAGAATAGGTAATCTAAATTGTGATTTAAATGTGAATTTACTTATGGATTTACTTGAATTTCATAGTATATTGTTGATTTAAGTATGAATTTTTATTTCCCATGCTATTCTCTCATCATTCATGGCATATACATACATGAGCATTGACTTTCATAAAGATTATGAAGTGGGCTAAGCCCAATTATGTTTAAGAATGTGATTTTGATAAAAATATGGTTATGACTAGAATGTGATCACATAAATGTCTATAATGTCTCTTTGAGCAACTTTGGGTGTTTATACCAATATGTATGAGTATGATAAGTTATTCCTATGCATGGATTATGACATAAAAGATTGATTTGGCTTTTTAGCCCAAGTATGATGTGAATTGAAATGTGTTTGGCTTTTTAAGCCTAAATATGCATTATTATGACTTGAAAGGTATTATGTCTCTTTTGAAAGAATGTATATATATATATGTGTGTGTGTATGCCTATGGAATGATTATTTAGCACCAAATGATATTAGAGTAGTAAGTGGGCTAGCCCCAAGGGTCCCGCTTTTTTTTTGAACTACGTGTCAGCTTAAGACACCTATGTATGGGATGATATGAAAATCCTTCTGAAATGACAGGGTCGTATGGAAGGTGTCCATTACACAACAATGATTGGGTCATAAGGTGTGGTATAGATTACCTTTGGTAAGTAGTCTACTCTCATCCGATAAAAGTCTTTTATCGAGCGAATTGATGTAATAGTTCACATGAGTTTGGGATGTCGGTTAAGGTCACATCCCCACTAAGTATAAAGTATTTTTGCATTGCATGCATCATGGATTTGATGGCATATTGATAGAATACTCTTCCTTGTATATATGAACTTCTTTCTATATATGTGCCCTTGTCATCTAACATTGAATGTAGGTTTAATGAAATCATAAGCATGTGGATGCCCACATACTTAGTACATTCAAATGTACTAACACATACGCTTTTGCCTACATGATGTAACCATGTAGGGACCGAAGACTATCATCTTTCATCTATTGATGGCTAGCTTGATTGATAAAGAGTTACTTGTGGTGAGTCCGATCATCTAAGGACATGCCACATTTTATCTACCTACTATGTTATGATGTTTATATCTTTATTTTGAGGGTGAGCCCGGGACATGTCTTGGTCCCCGACCTATTCTAGACTAGAGGCATTATTGGACATTTTATAGTCTTTTATACGATTATGTTATGTGTATTTTGAGATGCTAAGATTGTGTATTATGTATGGATGATATGATTATGTAATATGAGAGGATGTGGAAAGTCCTATGTCCTATTATATCCCCATAGCTTGATTCCTTCTTATCGGTCCCTTAGTTTTATATGTTATCTGCTATGTGAATCCATGTTAATCCCTATCCCTGTGATATCCCCATAGCATGAGTCATACTTACCCGCCTCGTATAACTATGTGTTAAATGTATATTTATGCGCTTCCAAACCAATGGTGTGCAAATGTATGTTATAAGTCTTATTTGGGGACTCTCGGGTTCCATTCGTTATGTCACTCCTAGGCCCTAGTCCCAGGTCATGACAAACATGGTATCAAGGAACTAGGTTTATAAATCACTGAGAAGTCTAACATGTTGTGATGAGTAGATTCCTATTCATGGGTGTGAAGTGCACCATACCTATGAGTGGAAGGCTATGGTGATGTTTTTTTATGAATTTTATCGCTTCTTCATTTTTTTGTCGTGCTATGGACCATGTATTTAGACTTCTTGACTCTAATAATGCCCTTTGTACTATTTTAGAAGATGCCTCCGTGAAGAGCTTCTTTACCTAGGTAGGCCTTGATTAATAAGTACCTAATTCCTTACATTTCTATAAGGGATCCAATTACTCCTAATGAGCTTCATACTACCCTTGCTATACTAGCTCAAGCCATGGCCAATTAGGTGAGGTAGGCCAATCCTCCTCCTCAAGTCCATACTTTAGCTGCTAGAGTGAGAGATTTTACCCAGATGAATCCTCTGGACTTCTATGGTTCAAAGCCTTATAAGGATGCACAAGAATTTATTGATGAGCTCTCTAAAGTGTTGACTATTATGGGGTAACTTCTGAGGAGAAAGCTGAGCTAGCTGCTTATCAGTTAAAGGATGTGGCTTAGGTATGGTATACTCAATTGTTGATTGAGAGAATTGTTGATGCCTAGGTTGGTTGGGAAGAGTTCAAGATTGTTTTTCTGGACCATTTCTTTCCTCTTGAGCTTAGGGAGACCAAGATGACAGAATTTATCAATCTTAGGAAAGATGGAATGACTGTGAGGGATTATGCCCTCAAGGTTACAAAGCTCTCAAAGTATGCTTCTATACTAGTGGTTGACCCATACACAAGAATGCACAAGTTTATTTCTGGGATCTTTGATTTTTTTATGAAAGAGTGTCGTACTACTATGCTCATTTGGGATATGGGCATGTCCAGGCACATGACTTATGCTAAACAAATTGAAGGGGAGAAGCTCAGAGAAAGAAAGGTGAATAATGCTAAGAGGGCCCGATATGATGGTGGGTTCTCCAACACTAAGAGTGGTGATGGATATGGTCACCTCCAATAGGGTAAAGGTTCTAATACAGAGGTTGCCAATTATATATTTCCTCCTCCTAAGGCTCAGCCCGGAGGTGGACCATTACCTCCCCGGTGTGACAAATGTGGGAAGAATCACCTAGGTGCATGTTTGAAAGATTCAGGTGTTGGTTATGCGTATGGTGATATGAGCTGGAAGATTGCTAACTTTCCCAAGGCTTCCACAGGTTCAGAGGGATCAAGTTCAACTGGGTGGTGCCTCCAGAAACAATAGCTTCTATGCCTTGCATGCTTGATAGGAAGTGGAAAAGACTTTTAATGATGTGACTAGTATGTTAAAAGTCTTTGATTTTGATGCTTATGCTCTGCTTGATCCAGGTGCAAATTTATATTTTGTGACTCTCCTATTGTCTATTATGTTTGTTTTGAGTCTCAAAATTTAGAGGGATCCCTACTCAGTTTATACTCCCATGGGTGAATCGATTATTTCCTGAAGGTTCTATCGGGGTTGTCCTATTTCAGTCTTGCATAAAGTCCTTCCTTGTGATCTTGTAGAGCTTTAGATGTTTGATTTTGATATAATTCTAAGGATGGATTGGTTGCAAGCTTCATATGCCTCTATTGATTGTAGAACCCGAATGGTTAAAGTTTAAGTTTTCTAATAAGCCTATTTTGGAATGGGAGTGTGGTGAATCTATTGTTAAAGGTTGGTTTATTTCCTATCTGAAAGCTCAGAGAATGATTTCCAAGGGGTGCATCTATCATATTGTGAAAGTTAGAGATGTGGAATCTGAGTCACCCACTCTTGAGTCAGTTTGGTGGTTAACGAGTTTTCAAATGCTTTTCTCGAATATTTGCCCGGTATTCCTATCGAAACAGAAGTATTTTGACATAGGTCTTTTTCCAGATACTCAACCTATTTCCATTCCTTCTTATCATATGGAACCGACTGAATTGAAGGAGTTGGAGGATAAGTTGAACGATCTTTTGGAGAAGGGTTTCATTAGGCAAAGTATATCACTTTGTGGTACTCCTATATTATTTGTAAGAAAGAAGGATGGTCACTTCGTGTAACAACCTAAATTTTTTGAAAATCTTATCGATGCAAAGTACATTGATTTCAAGCTTATTTTGGTGTGGTTTATGGTCATCATGGGTCTCCCTCATCAAGCCATGGTCAGAGAAGTCCCATTGGTTAAGCTTTTCATGAGAACTGTTGGAAGGATCAACTTTAAATGGTCATATCTCATAGCACAAGAGGAATTGGGTGGTCCATGACCTATCAAATTGAATCTCTATGAGTTAACTTTCCAACTCATCCGATTTCACTTGAATTTGAGTTTGGATAGAGAAGTTATGTTTGTTTTCATGAAGTCTCCTGTGCTGGGACTGTACTTGGGATTTTGGCAAAGGCAAAGCACCAAGGGACCCCAAACGGGTCGTGTTCCACTTGATAGTCTATGTAGGGGTCTCATTTGACCTCCCACAGGGCTTGGTGAAGTGTTTTGTGAAGGTTTCATCCTAATGAATGGTTCTAAGTATAAGGTTAACATTCCGGAACTCGCGTCACCTAGACGGAAGCCCTCACAGTCCATTTGGCTCTTGATAGTTTGTGTGACCTTTAGTGGAAGCACCCTTGGCTTAAAGATTTTTTGCTGAAATTTTCTAAGTGTTGTCTCACAAATGCCTTCACTGTCCGTGTGACACTACACGACCCACGAAGCCTCCCATTGAACCCTAGCAATTATTTTTACACTAGTTTTATTAATGGTTTATTTGTAATTTTGGTGGTTTCCTAAGGTCATTTTAGACTTCCTAAGCTCTCCTAAACATCTGATTTAGCCTATACACCCCTCTTCTCTCATTCAAATTCATTCAACACTTAGAATATTCAAACTCTCTCTTCTAAAAGCTCTCTTTCAAGTGTGGATTGAAGATTCAACTTGGAATTCAAAGAGGTCTTCTTCTTCAATCATTTTTCTTCCTAAAGCTTCTAGTTACCTAAGGTATGTGGGGTTGATTCATGGTCCCCTTTCAACTATGAATCCCCCAATTTATGCTTTCCTAAATTTTCATGAAATTCAAGCTTACTTTGTATATGAGTCTTTTAAATTAGTGTTGATTTAATTAAATTGAAGTATGAGTTGTACTTATTTGATGATTTTAAAGTGATTTAAGTTCAATTATGATGAATTTCATTAAGGTTTTGAAGGTTCAATTATGCATGTCCCTTTAAGCTTTAAATCTATGCATAGGCAATGTTAATTGAGTTTTAATTGTTGAGTTAATTATGAATTTCATATGGATTCTTCCTATTATGAGTTTTAAGTTATGAATTCTAATTTTCCATGCTATTCTCATCATCATTCATGACATTTGCATACATGAGCATTGATTTCTATGAAGTATATAATGTGGGTTAAGCCCAACCTTGATTATGACTATAATTTTGAACAAATGTAGATATGACAAGCTTGTGATCAAAAATATGTCTATGATTTGGTTCTTTAAGAAACTCCGGGTGTTTACACCAATAAGGTTATGTTCACAAATACCCCTTTTAGGGGATGGTCTTGATAAAATGCCCATAATAAGGGTGACATTACAAAAATACCCTCCATTCTTTTAAAAATATATTTTTGGACAAAATTGCCCCTCAACTATAAGGTCCCATTATTTTACGCCAGACTTGCCTTATGGACAAGAATTTCATTATTTCACCTTCCTAGACCTGCCTTATGGGCAAGAATTTACACTACTTTTTTTTTATTCTTTTCAATTTTTTTTGTTAGTATTTTGTTTCTTTTTTTTATTTTTTTTTTTTCTTTTTTTTTTCTTATGTTTATTTTTTCTTTCTTTTTTTTAAATTATGGAATTATAAATAATATTTATTTTATATATTCTATATTTATTTTAAATAAAATTTCTAAATTCAAGTCAAGATTCAAGATAATTGTTTTTCATATTTATTATTTTAAATATATGAGGCTTGTAATTTCACGAGATACTTTATAACTCTTATTTTAGAGGCAATATTTGACATAAAAACTTTTAAAGAATAAGTTGCGTCCCATGGGCAAGAGTTGACACAGTTTTTTGTATTTTAATTTTTGAGATGTTCTATAACTCTTGTCTTAGAGGTA
>JBCEWC010017931.1:0-12228 GCA_038996855.1 Solanum aculeatissimum
AAGGAGTTTAATATGGTATCTATAAATAGGGTCTCAATGTAATAATGTAGACAACAATTCAATAATATTTTCTCCTACATTTCTCACACTACACATCAAATACAAGCATCGAGTTGAATGAGCAACAGAAGCAATTCAAGCTCCTTTTTCTAGAATTTTGTAAGAATAGTTCATTTCTTCCATCTCTTGTTACTCCCTTCCCCTGCCCCAGTGAAATTAAAAACTTCACACCAAATATTTTATTGATAGTAATTCGTGATTCTAGTATTAGTTTGTTGTAGTTTTTGTTTCTTGTTACAAAATGTTTTGTCATGCTATCTTTAGTATTTTCCCGTGGCTTCTTCACTTTCATTATTTCCTTTCTATACTTCTTTGATATACTTTTCCTTGAGCCAAGGGTCGGGGTAAGGTCTGCGTATGCACCACTCTCCCAGGCTCCACTTGTGGGATTACACTGGGTATGTCGTTGTTGTATTGATAGTAACTTGTGAACAAGTCTACATATTTTGGGCCAGCCAGGATCTTTTTCCAATTTGGAGTGCGATCGCCAATAGGTATGAAGGAGATTGTTTTACATGGAAAATATCTTCTGCGGAAATGTTTTACCTTGTAAAATCATTTTCTAGACCACTTTCCAATAAATAAAAATTGGTGGTATATGCTAATTGCGCAAGGCACAGAACAAGGTAACAGAAAAATGAAAAAATGCCTTTATTTTCCCCGAAATTCAGAATACCAAACACACCCTCGTTGATGGTTTTAGGAAAAGAAAAAAAAGGCACCAATACAAAGTTCAATTACGTCCCGCGTTCTGATGCCGACCTATAAAAGTACCAAAACTACTTGCTAATTATTTCCAGCTAACAATCCTAATCCTCTGTTTTTTTTCTATTTGGGAAAAAAAGACACATATAGGTATACCAATTAGTTGTCATCAAAGTTTAGTCATGTTGGTCCATTTACATCAGGCCCAAAGTTCATTAGGCATCTTTTAGTCTTATAAGAGATATTTATGCCAGTAAAAATTGCAGAGCATTCTAATTCTGTAGAGCTTACATTTATAAAATGGGATTGATACAGGTCCATGTGGAGTGACGTATTTAGTGGAGATAAGTGACACCAACTAGTCTGGGATTAAGGCCTAGTTATTATTGTTATTATTTGCACAAAAGAAGAGGAGGAATATCGTATTTAACGTAACAAAATTTTTGATGCAGTTCAACTCTAACACAACTGCCACCATCTAGTGTTTTAGGTATTATATCTCTCCTTTTCAACGTAATTAATATTTTACACAACAAGATCCTTCTTTTTGTTTACTTGTCAAATGAAAATGGATGCAGTTCAGTAAGATTTCAATCACCTTAAATAGGAGAAATGATACCCCAATGCTAGAGAAAATAAGGAAAAAGGAAAAGAGGGACTCAGGTGGCTCATCATACTAATGACACTCCCAGAAGACAATGGTTATTAAGTAAGAGATGGATGGCTATAATCTTCACCAAATCGTCTTTCCTCCATCTTTGCTTTGATCTTAAAACTAAATTCCGCTAAGCATAAGCATGGTAAGGTTGTGGACAAGAGATGCTCATGCTAAAAGATAAAGCATACCCAGTCATCATTGAAGATATCAAAAGCTTGGAGATTGGTTCCCACAACGCTTCAATTAGAACTTGAAACTGGTCTGATGGAAGCAAGCCCAACATGCCTGATATAGTTCTTTTCATTGCATCAATGGTTGTGGGTGGTACATCTTTTTGAATAAGGCTCACGTCCAATGGCTCTATCTCTTGTAACAAGTTTGAGAGGACTGATTTCTGGGGGGAAAAAAACAAAGACGAAAAAAGAAAGAGCAGTCTTTAATCAAGTTCAGCATTATGCTAACATTCCTATGGAACAATTCCCAAGGTCGCCTATTTGTAAATGAATAACCATCAATTGTGCAACATATAGAAGGAAGTAGGAACAGCAAGCAAACCATATTTTTAACCCATGTCATTATTACAAGAATACTTGTTTTTCTAATGGAGAAAATAAAACCTCAAAGATTTTGCAGTACATCAGCAAGTAATGGATTTAAAGAACATAAATACAACTCAACTCCAGATGCGATTTCTGTTGCTGTTGCCTACACGATAGTATATAAAAATACTTTTTGAGAAAAATATCATAGTTTTGCTGAATAAGACAAATGCCAAACCTCTTCACGTGGTGATCTTCAACATTTTCAAGCATTTTAATTCCCCGTAATAAGTTACAAGATATAAGATCATATGCAGCTGTGAACCAACCCGAGGATCAGCTCTCACAAGCATCAAGACTACGTGTTAAAAATGAATAAAACTCAAAAGCCAAAATACTTTGTCTTTAGCTACAACTCATCTCCTAGCCAACCAGAAATCATCCAGAATTTAAAGGCAATACGCCAGAGACACATGTACATAAATTTCTTCTAAAATAGTTCTTTTTTTTTTTTTGAGAAAATCTTCTAAAAATAGTTCTTTAAAGTTTCAATATGTGTATATATACGGTTCAAGTTCGACAGTCAGTGCACGTACAGCCACTGTTAATGCGCTAAATTCACTCTAAGCCAAGCAGCTCTCATTTAAGGTCAGGAGGTAAACCAATTCGATTGAAGTGCTAAACAATGCTCACAGCCACAAAGCAAAATCCAATTGGCACAAATTCGCAATTACATTCCCTATATTAACAGATAAGACGAGCTAATTTACTTCGGCAGCAAAACAGTACCTCTAACTACCACAAAAACTGTGGAATACAGACATTAATATTAAACCAAATCAGCAAAATCAGAAGAGAAACAAAAATAAAAAATTAGGATATGCAAATTGAGTATCGAAACAAACCTTGGATCGAGAATTCTGATTGCTGGCACTGAAACCACCGAAAGAAGAGGCTGAAGAAGCAGAAATTGAGGCAGTTCTTAAGGTTAAAGTTTTATTAGGAAAATATGTGGAATGAAAGGGAAGAGCAGAGATTGAGGGAGAAATAGATAGACGTTGGAAATGGCGTAGAGAAAGAGGAGAACTGGAGAGGGAGAAGGAGAAGGCTGCCATTGACAACCACTACTGCTCCTTCTTCTCTCTGTCCCCTTTCCGATCCAAAACCAGGAAACTGATATATATCCGACCCGATCCGACCCGAAAAAGGAACGGCCTTAATTGCACTGTTACCTTCCTATTGTATTGTAGTGTGTGTTAATTTAATATGTTGTTTATTTTGAGTGTCCTTTAAATTTGATCATGTTTAAATTATTTTTAGTTATGATAAAAGGACTCCTTTTATTTTTTTTAAATAAATAATTATATTTTATTAATTATCTTATCTTTTCATAATAATTTTACGTCGTACACTATAATTTTTTATATGTTTATTATTCAAATTACAATTATGTAACATCATATAACTACGAAAAATGTTATAATTTATTCAAATATTACTATTAAAATAATGTAGAACAACTATCCAAACAAAGTGACACACTCAAAAGATTTAAACGTGTGGATAACGTCAATTGCTAAAAAATGGCATTTGACAAATACGATTATTTGGCGCTATTTAATTTTTGTTGTTGTTTAAGGAATTTATGCAAAAGAAATTCAGAATTAGACACTATTGAAATATAATCGAAATTATCATTTCACGAGTTATATTTGATATCCATGATTTTAAGTACAGTTTTAATTCTAGTAATATTTTAAATTAAATTATTCACTACTCATGTTATTTTGACAATTTTGTCTTGTTCACAGTACAACTTACATTTTATCTATTTTTATATTATTCACAAGTTGTAAAGAATTGACAAATTTATTTTATTTTAAGAATCCTATTAAGTGACACATGACTTAAACTTTATTCACAAGTTATGTTAGATATGATATGATGATAAAATAATCCTCATCATACCTATCTTTGAATTACTCACAAGTTAGGTTAGAATCGGCAAATTTGCCTTATTCACAAGTCATGTTGGGGTATTAATTTAATTACATTCTTTATTGAGTGAATTTTTAAATTATCCGTAAATAAGTTGAATTGAGAAGATTAGTGTATGTTAATGTTTGATTGTCTACAAATTACATTGGATTATCAAGATGTGGTGTTATATAATTTGCTATACGATTCACAGTTTTTGTATAGTATTTGTATATTTTGCTATGTAATTCGTGCACATCGTTTGTATAATTTGCCATACAATTCACAGTGTTTGTATATTTTGCTATACAATTTGATTCGCGGACAACTTTTGTATAATTACGCACGATATTTGTATAAATCAGGCAAATTATACCAAACTCAATCTATAATTACAGTTAGATGTTTGCCGCGAGGCTTAATTAATTCAAACTATAATTATATTAGCTAATTAACTAGTATATATTTATTTATTTGCGTAATTTTTCCGAAGAGGAAGAAAGCTAAATTCAACCCCCATCCGGTGAACCATAAAAAATTGAGTACATTTCCCCAATGGGCCAGACCCAGTCTGATATTTTGGGTTGGATATACTTACTTAATTAGCCCGTTTAAACAGGGACAGGTCCCTGCCTCCTTACTGGACCAGGTACTAATCCAGCTACAATGCCCATCCACGATATTCCTCTTGGAAAATTATGGATGTATATATAGTTTGACTAACTAATTTTTCAACATGATTAAAGTATATACAATATATTAGTATATATATTGTACATGGTATAAATATTATATGTATAGTATGTGAATATTTAGTATATATAAAATGTATATAATTTATACACTTCGAAGTTGTTCGAATTGTACTTATCTCTAATCCTTAAGAGATCAGATTAAAAAAATACTTAATTTCTCAATCCACAAACATACACATATTAGGTACTTTTTTCAATCCGATCTGGTCTCTTATCTTATCAAATCAAGCAGTGAAAAAAGTTTTATTATCATTCATCACTCATGAATATGATTCATTTCATGCTAAACTAATGGATTGAGAGATTAGATATTTTGTTTCAATCTGGTCTCTTATCTTATCAAATCAATTAGTGGAAAAAGTTGATTAAGAAGGCATTGTCATAATTCATGAATATGATTTATCTCATACTAAACGATGCTCAACAAAATGGCAAAGTAGGGTTATTCGAACTTTCAAAGTTGTATGGCTCAAAATCTGAATTTCTAGTTCACATTCATCTAGGCATAATGGATTATTGTGATACTCTCTCCGTCTCAGATTAATTAAATTTTTGAGGTATTTTTCAATGTTCAAAAGAATTGAATTGTTTAAATTTCAAGAAGAATGTTTGAAACTTTTTTCATATTTGCCCTTTCATTTTTTGAAGTTTTATATTTTTTATGAGGTAAATTACACTACATATTTATTATTTCACAAAAAACAATAGTAGAAAGTATGGTGTAAATTTTGTCTTTAAATGTTTTTCTTAATATGTTAAGGACTCAAACGTAATTACACTACAAGATTAAAACTCATACTTGTCTATGTATTATTGGCTTCCTGAATATAATGGTTAAAGAAATTTAAGTTTTCTCAAAATTAATGAGTTTTTTCTTAATTATCAGCCCGACCCTCGCCTTAGAAAATTTTTGATAATGAGTACCTGAATTTTTACCTTATTGATAAAAATTTGATTTTCATCTTTCTAAGTTTTCTTTTTCATTTTTTCTTTCACTACACTTAAAAAACATTATTTTATTATTTAAAAAGGCCCTCACTTTGTTTTATATTTCAACATTAATTGTCCTGAGTTGGCAAACCATTTTAGAGTGTGGACCATTAGATTCTGAAAATTTTCTTTATTATTCCATAATTAAAAATCCCATTTAATTCTGATCTCACATTAAAAATCAAGTCATTATAGGCAATTGAGACACCCCTAACCCACCACCATCACCAACAAAAAAAAGAGGCTAAAAAAAAGGACTGATGAACTTTCTAATATGAAAAGAAAAATTGATAATAATAAAGAAATTAAGAGTCCTAAAAGCATGGCAAGAGTATCTAAGGATAATTTAAGTGTAATTAAATTATAGTATGTTCTAGTATAAAAAAAGAGCTCAATAATGCAATTGAAAAATACACAAGAAGTAATCGTGTCACTTCTTCATAGCTAGAGATAGGAGCCTTCACTTTCCATGTATGGGATCATGTTCATCAAGAAGGTATATAAATATATATACTATTCTCCGTGTTTTAATTTGTTTATCTTATTTTAATTTGATTCAAAATTTAACAAAGTAGAAAAGACTTTTAAATATTATAGTGTTAAAATAGAAATATATAGAATGTACCAAATGCAAAAAGTTAAAATTAAAGGATTGCTAAAAAAAAATTCAATCTTTTTAAAATAAATTAAAGACGAAAGTAAACCAAACAAAGTGGAACATAGAAAATAATGAAATATTTTTCCTCATAAGATTATAAAAAAAATTTCCTTGTTTCACAAGCTCTTAAAAAAAAACTGAAATACTCTTATCAATATACTTTGACACACTTCTTGTTTCTATAGTAAAATTCTTTCCCATCAAGTAAACATATTTTGAGAAGACATAGTTGCTCCAATGATAATCATTCCTCATCTTCAATTTTAGGATTGTGGATTAGAGTACTCACCAAAGAAGCAAAAAGGATGAGAATTCTTACACTTCGTTTGGATGATTGTTATGTATTGTTTCATAATATATTGTATTGTATTATATTATACTGTATTGTTCTAATGACAACAAAATTTGGATAGATTGTATTGTTCTATGTCGTTATATAATGTCATACATCCATAATTTGAATGATAAACCTATAAGAAATTGGAGGGTATGTGGTAGATAGCATGAAAAGATAGGGTAAATGATAAAGTAGAATTATTAAATAAATAAGTAAAATAAAAAATGAGAAGAAGACATTAAAGTAATGACGCAATCACACCAAATTGGTCGTTACACAAAATCAGTTTTTTCGTCGTTACCTAATAATGAAATTAAACGATACGATACAATAGAATTTAAGTAACAATCAAAACAAATATTACATTTAAACTAACAATACAATATAATACAATACAACAGGAAACAACCATCCAAATAAGGGTTAAGGAGAGGGTAGGAAATATTTTTTTTATAAAAAAGTAAACTTATTTCTTATATTATTGTTCGTCATTATTGCTATGAGTTGGCCAAATATATTATATAATATATAGTAGACAAAACTAACTAATTTTTTATCCATGAATTCCCCATTGAATTTCTGTCTCGAGTCAAGCAGGCCGCTTCATTACACATCTGAATTATGAGAAATGTTTTCGTTTTATCAATTAGTCCACCAAAAAATACTTATTAGAGTGAATTAAAAGCTTAAAAAATCCAACAAACAAAGTTATAAAAAAGAGATTATACTTTCTACTAGACGAAAAGAAAAAGAAAAAGATGGATTCCTAAAAGTCTGGCAGGAGTATCTAAGGCTAGACAGAGTTAAATTATATATATGTTTTTACACGATATAAATAAAATATATAGAGCTCAATAATGCACCTAAAATATACTTATATGAACTGATGGGGACCTTCCACTTTCCGTGGACGGGTCATGTTCATCATGAACAGATAATATTTTAAAACATACAGCAACATATATAATCCCTCCCGTTTTTCTTTTTTATGTCATTTTATTTATTTCATAACCTGAAAAATAATATATCATAACGACTTAGACTAGTGTGTATATTATTGGTTTTACAACTTAAAATTACTTGGAATATACATAAAATATCTTAAACTAATTAAAAGTTGTGATTTATGATTTTTAATATTCTTATATTTATACATTTATATTTCAAAAATTAAGATATCGACATCCAAATTCACATAAAAAAAAAAGATGTATGTATAGAGCCTCTTCTGGAGTGGATACCATAGCAACGTACCATCCGGGATGGCTTCATAGTGTTAGAAAAAAACAAGTGCCTTACGTCCTCAAATTTGAGGGCGGCCAATTTTATTTTGTAATAATATACTATAGATTTTTTTAGACAAAATACGAAGTAATTACTATTTATATATAGCAAAAATTATTTATTTCATATAAAAAGAAAGGATTATTAGAATAAGTTTGACATATTTGGAATATGATTCTATGATCAATTGAAAAAAATTACTAAATGAAATCAATTATAATTTTTCTCAATTCTGCATCCCAAAGAGATATATAGAAGAACAAAATTCGTAAAAAAATATTTTAATTTGTTTTTTTAAGTTTAAGATTTCAATTCAATTTCTGTCTTAGGCTACTAATGTGCTTGAGCCACACCTGCGTACCATGCATGTTCATAGAACTTTTATAAGTTTAAGAGAAAAATTACTAAAATTACTAATAAATTGTATATATGAATTCATAACTTTAAAATATAACATATTAATGTTAACAAATTCAAATATTGAACTCATAAAATTTAAACCGATATTTTTTTGTTGAAAGTAGATGAGCTAAACTTGTAAGAAAGAAGAAACAGTTCATTTAACAAGCTTAGGATATTACATCATTTTCACAGGTTAATTGAGCCATAACGTACAAACCTAATTCTGCCGAACGTCCTCGTCTAGTTACAATCAGGACCCATCGTCTAGTCACAAAAGTAAGACAAGAAAATAAAAAAAATTTAAAAAAGAAGACAAATTAAAAAAAAAAAAAAGTTTAGGGAATCATCCTTCATTGACTCTCCTCCTACTGATGCATGTGTAATTAATAAACAGTTCTCCTCCTCCTTCTCTTCAACGACGTCGTTCAGGAGTCCATTGAGGCAACGATGGGCTAAAGTGTCTTGACATTACTCTTGAGTCAAGAAGTTCTAAAATAGGTGCAAAATTGACACATCTTGGCACCTTATATTGGTTAATTGAAGCACCTCTTGAGATTGCATAATCCATTAATTCTTCAAATGTTCCATTTTTCACCACCCTAATTTCCAATGGACCAATTGAGTTGCAAGCAACTCGGCCTTGTCGATACACTGTGTTAAGTGACTCTTCCATCGCCAAACAACATTGGTTCAATACTTCATCACTAGGAGAATTGTTCGAATCCTTCATTAATAACTCCCAATAAATCACGTAATGTCCAGGAATTGTCTTTGTATCTGCATAACTAGTGTACTCGACCACGCTAGTGTTGAATTCCCTGAGCAATTTCGATGCATTTTCTACAGCTCTCTGTAACTCAGCCTCATCAGTTTTGTCCGAGTCAATGCTCAATAGAACATTTTTTCTCCTGACAAAATGGAACTGCGGGGCTGAGTTATGAAACCCGGTGACTCGGAGAATGTCTCCGACTCTGTAACGGTATAACCCGGCGTACGTCGTGATAACGAGTTCATACTCTTTTCCAACTTCGACGTCGACAAGGTCAACGAGATTGGTAGGTGAGGAATTTGTCGTTGTAGGGTCATGGGGTAAAAATTCAAAATAACCCATGTTTGGCATGATGGTGTAGGAAACTTCCGAGGGCTTACACATGGGATTTAAATTGAGCCCAAAGTAACACTCGGAAGCTGCGTACATCGTGCACGCTTTGGGTAATCCACCACTGTAATAATCCAGCGTAGGAATATACTGAGCCATAGCACCCGTGACGATTACGTCAAGGTACTTAGTCTTGGGCCAAATCCTCGTGATAATTCCTTCCCAATTTTCCTTACAACATTCATTTGCAACAAAATCTGCTAGCTCTGGATTCGGTTTCATGATTTTACCCATCCGTTCGCAAATGGATGAGTTGGTAATTTGTGGGTTAAGAGTTCCGGTTCGAATGTCATGAGTTAGTTGCTGCCAGTGGAGCTGCAAGAACCGAATGGCTCGGACAAGGCCCGAGGCAAAGACAGCTCCTAGACGAAGAACCTGTTCGCGCTCGTACAGACCGCAGAGCATTTGAGTGTACATGCTCTGGAAAGAGTCAGCACAAAGGATTGCTTCATTTGGGCTTGTGTAAACATTGTACGGGTCATGAGGTCTGCTTTTGAAATGTTCACTTTTGTAATAGCTTGTCAGAACGGGTCGGGCCAATAGCCCACCTGGAGTTTTCGTCTCGGACTTGATAAACAAGAAGTATAGTCCTTTGCCTTTGTCTAATCCAGGCACGTATCTGTCACGTAAATGAAGTTTCGTAAGAAATATGCTTTATGTTTTCCCGAATAATTAGGATACGGAAAGAGGTAACGTAACTCTATTTAATTTTGCATTTATTATACGTACAGGTTCATGACTGGCATAAGAAGACTGTAAAGTAGCTGGCGGCGATCCAATTCTTCTTTAATTGTTGGCATCAGTTTCCTTTCACCAGCTGACGTACCAGAGCTGTTAACAAATACAAAAAATATGTATATCAATAACTTTGGAATAATTAATAATATTATCATATAAAATAGAACATATGGAACAATATAATGTACGAACAGCGCAGCGTGTTTGCTTACCTAGTGAGGAATTCAGAGATGGGATGAGCAGATAAGATAGGAGAACGGTCGCCGTTAGCGATTCGTTGGATCTCCGGTTGAAGATCTTCATAAGTTACGACCGGAAGTTTGGATTTAAAGGTTTGACGGTCAGTGATGCCGTCAAGTTTAAAGCGCTTGAGGTATTCAGTTTGGGAGTTTCGGGTAAGTATCTCGTCCAATACTCTTTGTTGGACGGCATCGGCATTTCTGGTCATATCTTCGATGAATTGAAGTGCTTTTGCATCTTTCTCACATGCAGGAGGACCCAAAGGAGATGACAAAACCGAATCAACAGCCATATTTCAGAGTAAAAAGAAAAAGGTAATTTACCAAAGCTTATAGAATAATTAACTGTTGAGACTTGAGAGAAAAGAAAGAGAGTTTTTTTGGTGAAATTAGAAGGTGTATGGAGGATGGAGTAAGAGGGGCGTATAAATAGGGGAGAGAGAGAGGGGGAGGTGACACGTCACGTGCCATGAAATAGTGGGACCCATAAGGGCGGCAAAGACAAAAAGAAGGTTGGAAGGAAGTCGACGCGCGGGGCTGTGGGCAATTTTGTAATATCAAAATGTTGAGTGAAGAGGGGACAAAGTGGGGCCCAACCACGTCTACAAAGCCCAAATTTAGGGGTGCAAAGTGGGGCCCAATACTAGCCACCTCAGCTGGGGCACAGCTTAGGGTTTCGTTTTTCGAATGGTATGGTGCACCACACAACCACGCTGCTCGGTTCTGGTAAAATTGTTGGACCCCGATTACGATAGCCCGCTATAATTTCCGTTGATAGGAGTATCGTATGGTCGGAAGGTTCATCCAAATTTTAAAAAAAAATTATATTATTTATATTTTATTTAAATAATTTGTATATATTTATTAAATCTTCTTTGATTATTTCTTATTTGATTTTGTCGAATTGTTAATCTCCGACGCCACTAATTATAAGTACCCAAAGTTAGGCTTACGCTAGTGGTCTTCAAAGTGTTTAATCTTAAATTTTTGTTTTTTCTTAATAGAATTGTTTTTAAAAATAATCAAAAGTTCATCAAAATATATAATTATTGCCACAGGAGGCATGGTTAGGGTTCATCAGGATTTTTTTAGGGGAAAATTATATTAGTTATATATTTTTAAAATAATTTCGTATATATTTATTAAATGTTGAATTTCCTTTAATTAATTTATGTATTAATCGTTTGAATTTTAAATTTTTTTTATTGAAAATTTTGATTTTGCTATTAATTACTGGCACCCGAAGTTAGGCTTACGCTAATGGTCTCCAAAGTATTTAATAAAAAAAATTGTTTTTTCTAAATGATTTTTTTTTAAAAGATAATCAGAAGTTCACCAAAAAAAAAATTAAAAAAAAAACACCAGGAAGATAGAAAAAATTTAGCATTAAGCATAAATTTAAATTTTTTAATAGTAAAATAATAAATAATTGAGCAAGTTCATTATCTTGAAATATCTTTACCATTTTATATCTTATAGGCAAAACTAATTTATGTTTTAATAATAAAAAGCTTTATCCGACGAATTTTCGAAAGATATTTTAAAAAAAGTTTACTACTAACCCAACACCTACAAGCATGCTTCATGACCTATATATTAAGGGGTCGTTTGGTTTGAATACAAGTTATGATGGGATTAGTTATACTGGGATAAGTTATGATGAGATTATTTATGTTGTGAGTAATTTTTATTGTTTGTTTGGTTTGTCATATTCAAAATACTATTCA
>JBCEWC010017932.1:0-12227 GCA_038996855.1 Solanum aculeatissimum
AAAACATGACAATTATTATGAATGAGGAGAATAATATTTATTATCTTGAATAAAGGAAGGAAAAATATTTATTTGTAGAAAAATAGTAAAAGAGCAACTATAAATAAAGAAAAAAAAATAGAAAAAGTAACAAAAAGGGGGAAAAGTGTTGAGAGTGAGATTAGACCAACCAAACCTTTAATTTAGTGGGTGCTCTATCTTATATTTATACCTATTTGTCTTAATTTTTACATAGATATATAATGTCCGATACTAAATTAGTGGGTGCTCGAGCACCCGACGGACTCCATGTGGGTCTGCCCCTGCTTAAATCAAGTCAAAACATTTTGCAAAATCTAACTAAATAAATATGATTGATATGTTTTTTCTTGATATTTTTGGTATTGATATACAATACTAGGGTTATGCAATCATTTTTTTTTATCTAATCGTTAATATGTCAATGTTAATGAATTTATTTTGATATAGTTATTCTGAGTTATTAGATAAAAAAGTAATTTTTTTATAAATTATTCAAGTATCTAAATAAAGTATAAACGTAAAATTAACAAGTATCTAGTTCATTAAAGAAATAAGTAGTTATTTTTTGGAAGAATAGATTCACATATCAAAAGTATTACTTTTGAGGATATTCAAAATGAAGTCAAAATATTTTGCAAAACAAAACTAAAACATTGATTGATACGTATTTTTTGGATATTTTTGGTATTGATACACAACACTAGGGTTATGCAGTCATTTTTTTTACCTAATCGTTAATGTATCAATGTTAATGAATTTATTTTGATATGATTACTCTGATTTATCAAATAAAAAAATTATTCAAGTATCGAAATAAAGTATAAATATTAGAATTAACAAGTATCAAATTCATTAAACAAATAGGTAGTTGTTTTTGAAAGAATGAGTTCACGTATCAAAAGCGTTAATGATGAAAAAATTCATAAAAATATGTTAACTGATACAAAAACAAAAAAGAAAGTATTTGTCCTTTGGCAAAGAAGAACAGATGATAACCACTTCAACTTTTTCCTCTTTTTTGCATGTGATTTTTGGATTGTAGATTTGGAACTTAATTTTGTGTCATTCATCACTATCGTCTCTTCAGGTAAAATTTTGTCAGCGAAATCCTACATAATGTTATGAGCAACTTCTTCCGTTGGGTCTACTAAAGGTGGATGAACATTGTCACTATCAACAATTGATTGGGTCAAACCAAGACTGAATGATGACAACGAATCCATAAAAATATGTTAACTGATACAAAATTAAAGAAGAATGAATTCTTGTTCGAAGGAAGAAGAAGACGGACAGGTATTGTGAACTGTTACAATTTGTCGGGGATTGAATCCCATAATAAAAATACTTTTTCATAAATTATGCTTTCTTTATTTACTTTTTTTCCTTTTTAAATGTAATAAATTTTCAACGAACAAATCTTTCTTTAATTTTCAATCCCTATTCTCTTTCGTTAATCATGGAATTGTATAAGATCTTCCATTAGTTTTCATTTTTTACCGTAACATCATTAAAAACATCAATATGTATAGTAAGATGACTAATGTATCCAACTTTCTCAGAAAATGAGGGATTTTTTATAATTTGAAAAAGAATAGGGAAAAAATATAATTAACTTTTAACACTATGAGATTTATGTAAGTTATACTTCTTTTTATGCCTCACTTTGTATATTTGCATTATTTTTAATACAATATATAAAAACATTAACAACCTTCACTCCTTATTTTATGATACTTCATATTTTTCTATTAAAAAATTACACTATATAAATAATTTTTATTGACTAATTCTTATGTTTATTTATGCTTTAATTTTTCATAAATCCTTTTTTACTTTAACAAACGTAAAAATAGATGTTCTATTTTTAAATTAAATAAGAAGAAAATTTGATTTTAAATGCATATGGTATTATCATGGAAATACATAAAAATATATAAACTTAATAAGATGAAAAATTTATTCTAAAATAGTAACTAAAGCTAGCAAAGAAAATACACAAAGAACTAATAAAGTGAAGGGTATTTTTGTAAACAAATAACATATTCTTAAAATTTATGCAACAAACCAAACATCCAATAAAAAATAATCTCAACATTACTTATCCCATCATTACTAATCTCAACATAACTTATCACATCATAACTTGTACTCAAACCAAACGACCCCTTAATTTTACTTTTGAAATCATAAATAATTTAGGGGATTCACACTATCTAATATATCTATTTTATCTTTATCATATAATCGGGAAAAAAATAAATTGGATGTCGAAAATTTAAATTTAATTTTTTTTATGAGTTTGAAGGAATTGAAGTTAGTGAAAATAGAAAAAAATTGAATTGTTTCTTCCTTAATCAGAGATCATAGATTCAAGCCTTCGGTATGAAAAAATATCCTTGGTAGGAGTGTTTCTCCCCAAACGGGACCTTATGTGACACAAATTCAAAATAGTCGGGTTTCAATGCACGTATCAAAAACTGAATGAAAAATTAAAAATAAATAAAATAAAATCTTGTGTCTTCATTTAATAAATTAAACTTTTTCATTTTTCTATCTTACGTATAAAATGTATATAGAAATATGAGAATTTAGTTTTTTTTTTGTTGTTGAATTATCCACTTTTGTGTTCGACTATAGAAAATTAGACTTTAATGTTTTTAGTAAATTTTTCATTCTATTATTTACTATTAATAATTATCCATATAAACAATTCGCCACTTTGGTTATTATGGACCATATAATATTTAAAATTATAATTATACATATTTATCTTTAATTTATATAATTTTTATTTAAAAAAAAGCTAAAAAAAATAATGGTAGATATTAATATTTTGCATTCGTAGTTCATTTTTCAGGTGTTTATCTTTATAGTAATTCATTTTTTTCCATTCTAGTTTGATTTATATTTTTATTTTGAAAATACTAAAAGTGCATTTCATGCTCCAAATACTTTTTAGTTAATTATTATTATTTATATCAAAGATATTAATCTTTTGCACTCATAGTTCATTTTCAGGTGTTTATCTTTATAGTAATTCATTTTTTATTTATTCTAGTTTGATATATATTTTTATTTTAAAAATAGTAAAAGTGCATTTCATGCTCCAAATATTTTTTAGTTAATTATTATTATTTATATCAAATATAATCAACACATCCTGGTATATCACAAATAATTTTTTAACTTCCTGTAAGAAAAATATTCAACAGAACTTATTATATTTCTTTAGACAAGTCATACATTTTTTGAGAGGATGTTATATGTAACTTTCTCAAAATTTTATATTATTGTATACTCTCGTCGCTTTTAGTTATTAAATTTTTTTTAATTTGATTTTTATTTGTTATTTTTGACAAATCAAAGTAGGATATTTTTTTTTGTTATATCCTCAATTTATTTTGATTGAGTAATGTCCTTGAAAAATATATATAATGAGTAAATATGTATGAGATCCTATCAATTGATAGAATAAAATGGTAAACTTACTATATCAATACTTGTTTTCTTAATAAATGTGTCATGACAAAATTTAATAACTAAAAGTAAACATAGAAAATATTTTATAAAAAAATTATCAAAAAATGAATATCCAAAAAAAAAAGGTAAAATCACTTAATTGATTTGAGTTCAACATTTAAAAAAAAATCAATAAATTTGCTTTTCTTTTAATAAAAAAATCAAGTCAAATCAAATAATCAATGATCCTACTAATAATATTGAGTTCTGACATATTTAGTAAAAAAATATAAATTTTAATAAGTATGACGGAAGAAAAAAAAAAGAAAGGGATTTTGAATATGAGAGAGTGTTTATTTTAGAGAAAGAAGAAATGGGAGCCTTTTTAAGTGGGACCCAAAGTCCACTTGGCAAAGTTTGAGAGAAATAAAAAATTTTCTTTTTTGACACGGAGGGAACGCATGTTTTTTTAGTATGTTGTTTTTTCCAATTGTGTTCTCCGTTTCAGAATTTTCATTTTACAGCATATCTGGTCGTCTCTTTTAATGTATGTATCTCCTTCATCTTCACTCTTCTGCTTAGTGCTTTTGGTTGTTCGTTTACTTTATTGCGTCTTCGGATGTATATGTATGTTTTTGTATTTGAGCTTCGAATTTTGGCGGTTGATTCTTTTGGAGGATTTGTAATTTTGAAGCCCTAATTTTTTGGGCCTAAAGCCACTGGAGTTGAGCCGCCTTGATGTCATGGGTTCGAGCTGTGGAAACAGCCTCACCTTGTTTTTTCGGCAACCGCACACAACAGAAGCTTATTGCACCCTAACGGAGTTCCTATAGAGATTTTTGTAGTGATATTAAGCCTTAATTACAAGATAAATGTAGTTGGTTAGCTTGTTTCTTTACTGTGCTGTTAAAATTTGTTAGATTAATTTGGTTAGGCTGATGCCATAGCATAATCTCACGGATTTGAGCTGTGGAAATAGCCTCATCTTGTGATCTATCCCTTTTCCACCCCGCACATTCTTCGAGGATTGGGAGTTAGATAGAGATGTTAAGGCTTATGATTTTGTTGGATTTCCAAGGAAGCATATGGAGGGGCATTGCATGTAAAAAGCTTGATTGAACCCTTCCAGTTAGTAGCTATAACATAATCATTTTTTTTTTTCAGGAATTAGTCTAGGATATATCTTTCGAATTGTTTTTCATTTTATTTCCGCCAAGATAAGTCTTGACTTCATCTGTTGTATGGATTTATAGATTTGAGTCCTCTACTCTGCTTTCCGCACCCACTTTTTGTAGAACAGATTCTTTCATGGCTTCCCCTTCCATGGGAGGAAGATCTTAGAACTTTTCGTTCAGTTTAGCTCTTTATTCCCCCACCCCCCTTCTTTTGGTAACAACACCCAAATAATGTGAGGAAGAGAAGAAAAAGATTACATTAGTCTTAACTGGTGTGGTCTTTTGATGTCAATAAAGCAGACCTTGTTACAAAAGGTTGCTCTTGCTAGATGGTTATCCTAGTTGCTTCTACATGTCATAGTATAAATCATGTTTGCTATGTTTCTTCTTCAGGAAAAGAATATCACTATATGTGTTTTAAGTTTTTTTCTTGGATGCGTAAGATTATGTGTTAAGAGGGCACTATGTACATCGTAGATAGGGTAACACTAGATTTTCTTAAATATTTGTTGTATTTGATAATCTTATTGCTCCAAGTAACTGAGGACTGTTTGTGTTTGCTGCAGCCAAGTCACACAAGTTGCAGGGTTGGTTTTCCATTCGAGACTATTTTTCAAGTTTTGAGTTATAGGACCAACGATGGCGACTCAGAAGAAGAATGAAGTGATTCAACCACCAATTGCAGTACACAAGCAATTAGAAAGTTACTCATATACCACTTGGGCAGGAAAGATACAAGAACAGTACCAGAAAATCAAAGAGAATGCAGAAACTTACCCCTATGTTTGGGGTTCCTACACTGTTGTATACGGGGGATTTGGGCTCTGGTTTGCCTATAGATGGCGAAGGCTCCGTAAAACAGAGGACCGAGTTCGCGTCCTTCAAGACAGACTTCGCAAACTTGTGCAAGCTGAAGAGTCTACAAGTACATCTATAACCAAAGAACCCTCATCTTGTGATAAATCAATCAGATAGTTGTGTTTCTCTTTTCATTGAAGTCTTTTTATGCATTTTGTTGAAACAATGAGTAAGCAATGACTACACTTGGTTACAAAAAAATTATCCGCCTTAGCCCTTATTGGAGAAAAAGCCCCTTGGTTAACATCATAATATACTGCAGTTTGCATTTATTTGACATTCATTTGTGAAAATCCCTTTGTGTGTACAGCATAATCGTATATTCTTTCAAGAATTTACCTGCGCAGTTTGACGTTGATAGTATTGAGAAAGGTAATGTGCTATTTCCTATGTAAGATCACATGATTAAAGGATATTTTTATATCTTATGCTACATGTATTTAGTTTTAATTACAAGATTCAAAAACTTTTCATTTTCTTAAAGTTTGTGTTAAAGTTAAAATGAGTCAAACAAACTAAAATGGAAGAAATATTTTTTTTTTGGATAATTTTGTTTGAAAGAGCAATAGAGTAATACTAGTCTTTTATCTAATTTCTCTATGAACTTGGCTGACATACAGATTTAGTACCTGAATGACACAAGTATAAAAGCTCACTCTTGTTATCTCTTTTACCTTAATTTTTTTTTCTTTGGTAATTAATTAAATCATATTAGAAAAGCATCAACAAGATGAAAGGTTACAAGAGAGCAAAAGAAGCTGCTTCAAACAAAACAAGAAGCAGCCTTACCTGTAAATCAGAAAAAAAAAATCCCCGAAAATCGTACTTAGCTAAAGACAGGGAATTAACAAAATCCAAAAAAGTTATCCACATAGTTTACAGGAGAAAGAAAGTGCCAACTGAAAAAACATTCCAAACATCTACCTTGAGATTGCTAATAGAAGTCGAGATTCCATCAAAGCATCTGCTGTTTCTCTTCTTCCAGACACCAAAAAATAACTGTTGGAATCATTCTCCAGATTCTTTTGATGGTTTTGTCAACTCTCCATAGTGACAAGCTTGCACAGGCATCTTTCATGGAAAAGGGTATTACCCATTGGAGTCAGTCTCATATTTCTTGGAGTATTTCATAAAGGCTGCCTTCTTAGACTTGCTCCAGTTCTTGTAGCACCAGTTGATGAGTCCAAAGTGTTTGACTTCATCCTGACTTTCATCAAGGATAGGTACAACAGTTGATTTTTCCCTCTATTTAGCATGGGGCAAGAATAAACATCATGTGGTTCTTTCATGACTGAAAACACAAAAGTCAAAGCAAGAGTCTTAGGTATCATACACGATAAATTCAATTATATATATTACCAAAATTTTAGTAAGCTTATAAAATCTCAAATGGATATGGTTAGACCGCAGCATGAAAACATTTATTGCTATAAATCATTGTATAATCAAGATATTTTAAGGGTTTGAAATATGTCGAAGAAAATTGTGATCCCATGTGAAAGATGTTAATACCATGTTAACATAAGTAATTTCTTTTGGAAAAAAATTCTCGTCAACAGCACATTGGTGTGTGTGTTTATATCCTAATTTAGGCTCGAGCCTATGATTATCATTAAGAATTATCGAATCTGTCTGAACTTTAGAACCTGATAATAAAGGAGGACAGAAATGGTAAACTTTCCCATAGGCCCCAAGTTTGATGCAATTAACAACATACCCAGTGAAATCCCACAATTCTAAAAAATTCTTTGTGCACTTTCTAATTTCTTTAAGCTGGGACACTGTCACTCTTATCATGGTCCCAAGACTTCCATCCATGAAGAAACAATTAGAAAAAAATTATCACCAAAAAGTTTAAACAATAATATCAATTAAACGTGTCAAGATCTGAGAAGTGGAACTATCTTATAAAAGGGCTTTTGTTGATATCATAACCACGAAACAAAACTATGACTTTTATTTCGTTCTTTAGAAAAGTTATCAGATTTTTCCATTAGAAAAAAAGTGTGCCTTATTTACTCACATTGTTGAAACACTCATGTAATGAGCATTGGAGCCCCTTATTGAAGATATAATAAATGAGGGTACAATATTTTTAAAAGTGTTTTCTAGCTAAATTTTTTAATGAAATTTTCATAAATAGCCACCTAATGAAACATAATAGGCAGAAATAACTAAAGTTTCTAAAATTACATTTCATAACTTTGGTTATAAAAATTGTTTTGTATAAAAAGTGTATGTACACAAGCCTTATACAAAATAAAATTACGCTATTAATTACTGATTTACTATAATTAAGTTATTGATATGGAAACTGTTCCTTAATTAATGGTAGTGGAATTTAATTAGACTTCCTTGCCTAATATGGATCTTTGTATAAAAAAAACACCATAATAGTCTTGCTTCCGCTAAAAAAAAGAAAATTGAGTATTTTTTTTGCATAATTATACGAAAATCAGGTAAGAAAAATTGTAATTACGTTAGGATGTATTTTTTTGTGCTAACATGAATATTATACGAATTGTTGACGATATTCAAATAAATAGACTTTAATATTTTCGATTTTGCCTTCTTGCAGTCGTTATTGTTTTTATTTATAACTAACTGTGTGATTGTTATACATTGACGATTGGCTTTCGCGTTTACACTTATGCGATTGTTAGCTTACATAGATCTGAAGAACAAGTATATTAAAAATATTTTGTATGTATAATTAAAAACGTGTTACGTTCACCTGCATATCTATAAAAAAAATTGTTATTTTGATAGTTATCATTGTATACGTGTGTGTTTGTATTTAACAAAATTATTTGTAGCATTGCTAATGATTTTTTTTTTGTGTGAATTAATTTGTATATAAATAGGTTTATAAATTATTTGTTGCGATCATATTTGTAGATGTATAACTTTGTTAGTAATTGTTTATGTGAATTGAATTAACTGAGGATATAAGTATGAATATACTTATAGTGTATAAATATAAGTGAAAATATATGTATAATATAATAAGTAATGTGTATAAATTGTGTGTGTCACCCTTGCTATCCCCTCCCTGCTACACGTGATATATATATATATATATATCAAATTGTACAAAAATCTAAGAATTTCTTTAAAAGTGTATAAACTCATTGTGTTAAACTATATACAACTGTTAAATGGGTATGCATTTACAAGAAAACTTATGAAAAAAATTATCAACATGAGATGTTACAATAAACAAACAAGTTCAGATAAAAACTTATATATATATATATATATATAATATTTAAACTGTGTAGACGAGTTATTTAATTTGTGTCAACACAAAAATAAAAGGTTTTAAACGAAATCCAAAAAAACGCATTGTCCTATGTTAAAAAGGATATAGATAGAACAAAATCACTGTCTTGTGTTTTTGGAAATAACCTAACATAAAGTTAAGCATGTTTTTATCAAAAAAAAAAAAGAGCACAAAAAATATAAATTAACCCATGAATTTGAAGATATATTATGAAGGGAGTTTGAAAAAAAAAATTGAAAATCAATTACCTGTTTAGATAAAGAAATGCTTGAGTGATTGTAGGAGTGATTAGGAGATAAATTTGGGAAACAATTAGATTTTTGTGTATACATAGGAGAGAGAAAGTATCATGGGAAATATGAAGAGACTTATACATAAAGTTGGTGGGGGCCACAAATTCTTCTAGCCAAACTTATTAAACGTTGGTTATAAGAAGTAATAATATAAAACTATAGTTGAGTTTTGTTATTTAGTAGTAAATGTTTGCTCAGTTATGTAATTTATCTAATTTTTTATTATTTGTTCATGACTTAGTCTTTCACTTGTAAACATCTTCTTTTGACTATTCAATTGATACAAAAAGTATGGCCTGCCATTTATGGATGGTAAAATTATTTGATAAAATTTTAAAATCTCTGTATTTGATTGTAGCAGGGTATCTGAAGTGCCATAATCCAACAATAGCAAACTTGTCACTGTGTCTTAAAGTACAATACTATCAAAACAATGCCATTCCAAGTTCTCTACTTTGCTTAATAATATCAAGTCTCAAAGAAAGGTCATCAGAAAAAAAAGCAGTAAAAAGCCAATCTTAAGTCCACCAATATAAGCCATTCTAAGTCCAACATACCTTTTGCAATTTATTTGAATCAAATCTACTAAAATCATGCAAGAGTAGATCATGACATTGGTGAAAAATAGAGAGAGAAACACATATACATATGCCAATCAAATTCATTATAAAATATTAGGGTCAATAGAAGAAAGAAATGAGAGAGATCCACCAGAAAAAAATCTAACAGAAAACGGAAGAACTAACTCCACAAAGAAACCCCCAAAAGTGAAGACCAAAAAGAGCAACTAAAATAAAGAACATAGGAGAAGATTTGGAAGAGGAAGGAGCTAAGGCCTGAGAAATTATAATATGCATACAAAAAATATCGGGTTTATGAAAAGAACTCTCTTGTTTAACCTCTAATTGTTTATTTCGTGTATGCATCAATATTATTTCATTCCAAATTATGTCTAATACCAGTTGGGTCCATACCCATGACAAATAGGAAATGCAACAAAATGTGGAAAAATTGTTGCTGCAAATGTTGAAAATAAAGATTTGGTAGTTGGCCAACATTATAGTTTCACATTATAAATTGTTGATATTATATATTGGCCTATGTCATTAGTGGCATAGGCATGGTCTTCCCTTTCCTATAAATTGAGAGCTTTTGCTCTCTCAATAGACACACCAAAAAGAGAAGAAAAAGAAAGAGAGCCATAGAGAGAAAGACAAATACGTTGAGTATTTTCTTCTGTGAGGTATACCATAGACTATAAAATAAAATAGTCTTTGAAGAAAAATAGAGTGTGTGTGCTTAGGAAATATTTTCCTAAAAGAAACACTGAGTAACAAAAATAGTGAGACTATTTTTGATTTTATCTCTGAGTGCCTACTATTTGTAATAGTAGAAGTAGTTGTACACTGCCTACTATTTGTAATAGTAGAAGAAATAAATAACAGAAGTGTTGATTTGTGGACGTAGCTGAAAAGTTTTGGGTGAACCACGTTAAATTTTCTAGTGTCTACTTTGCTCTATTTATTCCTCCTAAAATTTTATTGTTCACTCCGCTGCGTGGGTCTCAACAAGTGGTATCAGAGCCTGGTCTAGGTTCATGGAAATGGAGGTAAAGACGAGAAAAATGACCAACCTGAATGGTTTAAACTACTGTATTTGGAGAAGCAAAATGAAGGATCTTCTCATGGTTACGAAAATGCACTTGCCGGTATTCTCTATCGCCAAACCGAAAGAGATGTCCGAAGATGACTGGGTGTTTGAGCATGAACGAGTTTGTGGCTATATTTGACAATTTGTTGATGACAACGTTTACAATCATATTTGTAACGAAACTCATGCTAGAACACTGTGAAATAAGCTGGAGCAGTTGTATGCTTCAAAGACCGGCAACAACAAATTATTTTACTTGACCCAGTTGATGGAAGTAAAATATCAAGAAAACACTTCTGTAGTTGATCATCTAAATAACGTAGAAGGAATCATGGATCAACTGTTGACAATGGGCATAAAGTTTGATGATGAGATAATTGCTCTTATGATTTTAGCTTCTTTACCAGAGTCATGGGAGACTCTGAAAGTTTTCTTGACAAATACTGCACCACATGGCGTAGTTAGCATGGAAGCTGTTAAGAGCAACATATTAAATGAAGAAATGAGACCTAGATCTCAAGGTTCAACCTCTTCCTCACAATCAGAAGTTCTGGTTACTGAAAAGAGGGAGAGAAGCCAATTTAAGGGTTCAAGCTCCATAGACAGGAGTAGAGGAAAATCAAACAAATATGCAAATGTCGAGTGTTATCACTGCAAGAAGAAAGGTCACATCAAGAGATTTTGTCAAAAATTAAAAAATGAATGGCAAAATAATAAAGACAAAAAGGGAGAGGCGAACAGTGACGATGAACGAGAAAATCTTGTCGAAGAGTTCAACATCAGCTGTGACAGTGAGATTGTTAGTCAATTAACCCACGAGACAAGTTGGGTAATTGATAGTGGGGCCACCATTCATGGCACACCACACAAACAACTCTTCTCATCTTACACACATGGAGATTATGGTGTTGTAAAGATGGGAAATGAAAATTTGTTAAAAATTATAGACAAAGGAGATGTCTGTTTGAAAACGGAGAACGACATGAAGCTTCTCCTAAAGGATGTTAGGCACATACCTGACATGCGCCTAAATTTGATCTCTGTAGGCAAGCTGGATGATGAAGGTTTCCAAAATAATTTTGGAAATGGAAGATGGAAGCTCACCAAAGGCTCCCTTATCATTTCGACAGGATACAAACTCTCAAAACTATATGTGATGCAAGCAAAGGTCTCTGATGTATCTATAAATGTGATGAAAAATAAAAATACCACACATTTATGGCATAAAAGACTTTTTCACGCTGGTAAAAAAGGAACGCCCAAGTTGATGAAAGATAAAGTTCTACCTGAATTAGATCAGGTATCTTTGAAGAAATGTGAATATTGTCTAGCTAGAAAACAAAACAGAGTCTCGTTCCATAGCTCTCCAACATACATAATGAAGAATGTCTTGGATCTGATTCAGTCTGATGTGTGTGGTCCACTGCCAAAGTCCCTTGGTAGAGCCAAATATTTTGTGACCTTCATCGATGACCATTCGAGGAAGAC
>JBCEWC010017933.1:0-12227 GCA_038996855.1 Solanum aculeatissimum
CATAAAGGTCTTAAAAAGCCTTGGGGATGAGCCAAAAATATAAAAAATACCTCAATAAAACGACCCTTAAAATTTTATCCCAAAGGCCCCATGGTCAGTTTCGCAGGTCGTGAGCCTCTTCACGGGTCGTGAGCCTCTTCACGGGTCGTGAGGCTCATTGACTCAGCACAAACAGTCCCTAAAAAAACAAGCATAACTTCTTACTCCAAACTCAAAATTGAGTGAAACTAGTTTTTGTAGAAAGATAACTCAAGGAGCTTCAATTTGATAGGTAATGGGCCACCCAGTTCTTACTGTGCTAAGAGATATGACCAGTTAAAGTTTATCCTTTCACCGATTCATGTGAGATTCCATACTTAGAAAAAATTTCACACCGACACCCAAACGGACCACTTCACGAACCATTTGATGTCACACGACCCTTGAAGGATTAGTGTGTGAAGATCCTTGGCCAAAATATGGTTTTCAAGTCCAAGGCTCCACTCACGAGCCACCACACGACTAGTGAAGTATCACACGAGCCGTGTGGGGTTCATGTGATGGACGCATTGGTCTAAAATTCTAATTTAAGGCCAAATACTCCACACATACAAGGCCAAGGGCCACCTCAAGGCTTTTCCACACTTAAAACTGAGTTTTTGGAAGAAATCATCACCCAAATGCATCACCACGGACCATGAGAGGTCACACGATCGGTATGGGGTCTCCTGGTAACTTGCCTTAGCCAATTTCCAGATTAAATCCCTGTACAGGCAGTCCTACTAAAAAGGCCATAACATTTTTATCCGAACTCTAAATCAAGTGAAACCAAGTGTGTTAGAAAGATAACTCAAATATCTTCATTTTGATAGGTCATGACTTACTTAGTTATACTTTTTCTAGGAGTTGTGTCCATTTAAAATCAATGCTTCCACAAAACTTCATGCAAAACTTAACCAATGCGATTTCTTTGAACATGGCCACTTAATAGAGACTCATGAAGATCATTAACCAACCAAAATAAGTTCAAAATAAGTTCAAAATCAGAGCTAATCATCTTCACAAGGCTTTTAAAATTCTATGTTGTTACAAGCTTAGTTGAAGAACATACGCTTTACTCCTTTCCATGCGTGCAATTTTTCTTTTCAATCGAAGGAAATAACATCTACTTTATGATCCGCAAGGTATGTATTCTGATTAGATTTATTATTGTTGTTTCATGGCTTTACTTCACTCATATTTAGTTTTTTTCTATTCAGAGTTTTGGTATAATGTGCATGTAGATGTTAAGCTAATTTGTAGAGCTTATGTGTCCATCAGATACATTTTCTCTTGTGGATTTGGAAATTTAATTTTTCAAATGAGCTTATACTTATGTACTCTGATATTTCATCTTTAACATTCAGATTTAAGATAAGATTAATTCTTTTGTCTAGTTTCTTGCTCTATACATTTTTGATACACTGATTTTATGCTATTTTGTTTGATTTGTTGCGTTGCTCTTCATTGTATCTCTTTTTTTAAAACTATTTTTGTGTTTCTGTGTCCACGGTGTAAGGTAATTACACTGATTTTTTTTTCTTGTATGTCTCTCACATATCTGATTGTATCTAATTAGAGTGTGTCTTTCTATTAATTTTGATATTTGGAGTGCCATACAGATTAACACCCTAAAATTAGAATCTTTATCTCTATAAGCTTGTTTACGAAAAATCACTAAATATTTATTTGATAGAATGGTCACATGTACAGAAAAATAGCAATATTTTACACCTTGTCTCTATTTCTTGATCACATTCAACTGATGATTGGCAAGTTTTTTCACACTTTGTTCAATGTTTCTCTCTTTTTTCTTTTTTTTAAATAGTTCTCTTGAGAAACAACTCTGTCAAAGGAATCAGTCTAAAGAGAGTGCTTGTTGTTGGAGTGTCACTCCTGTCTACCCACAACTATTTCTCCTTACTATTTGTCAACATGTTGGCCATGTGAAATGAATAAGCTTCAAATATAATCAGATTTAGTAGAACTCCAACATTTGTGTGCTCAATTTCTTATTGCAGAAGTGTTGAAATGGTTTCTATTATCAGGATTTTCTTTTGCTTGAAATCACTTTCTTTTCTATCCTCTGGAAAGATCAGGTCTACACCATGAAAAACTCGAGATTAAATTGAGATTAAGCATAGACTTTATTTTTTTATTAATTCAAATGATAATATTTACTTGACATTTATAATGTTATCTTTGTGGCTAGTCATATTTTATTAGATAAATGGGACAAGGTATTATTTTTCGGCTGCATTTTTGCAAGCTTTTTTTCAGGTAATTTCTAGGAACTTATATTTTTGGGGGCAAAAGACGTTTCTGAAGATTTCTGTTGCTAATCTCTTGGCTATGTGTTTGCTGATTTCTGATTGTCCTCTTCCCATTTCATTTAGATATGAAAATACAGATGTGGCTTTGCATTATGGTGCAATGTTGAGGGAGTGCATTCGCCACCAGAGTGAAGCCTTTTTGTTACTTTAAAGTAGAAATAATTCAATAAGAAGTAATTGGATTAGTTTCATGGGAATTCATTCACCACTGTTGTCAACAACAATAGCATACCCAGTGTACTCTCCCACAGTGGGGTAAGGGGAGGGTAGTGTATACGTAGACCTTATCTTTACCTCATAAATGAGATAGAGATATTGTTTCTCCTAGAAGCAACCACTTGTTGGCAAAGTGGTTGTGGATATATATACCTTTTCCTATTCTATAAGAATTAGCTAATCATGCTTCATGACTACTGTGATGCTATCCTTATCGGTTTGTATTTCTTGATTAGGTGCTCTTGATAAGGGCCAAATCAACAGTAGCTGAATTTCTTTCAAAGAATTATGACTGGGTAATGAAAGTTAATCATTTGGACAAGTGTTTGTATTGAACGTGTGAAATAATATTGTTTTTCTGAGTGTCAGTAGCTCTTACAAGAGGCCTTGCGGGTATGTTGATGTATGAGTCATACATTTGTTCGTGGATCCTAAGTGTGCATTTCTAGTAGCTCTAGTTTGAAGAGTCATCAAGGTACGAGGGGTCTTACGAGCTGTAATTAATTCCACAGGTCGTAAGTGGTGCTTATGGATTGAAAATTGAACTAGATAAAAATGATAATTTTTGAAATAGGATGTAAGACTCATCAAATGACCTGTGAAATTCCCTACGAGTTATAAGTTGTATCGTAGAATGTGATTCAGAGGAAAAGGTTTCTGAGGGTCTGCAATGGCATCAGACGAGACCCTACCTATGACCCATAGAATGGACCGCGACTCATAAATGAGGACTCGTAGTCCTATCCGATAGAATTTTAAAAGGGGCAGTTCTGGACTTTCTTATTCCCTTGAATCCTTAACAACCTCGTCTAGACCTTCCATGACCCACCATGCAATTCCAAGCCCCTCTCTCATCAAGTCGAGTGCAAACGATTCCAATCGCCTAAGTTCTAGCATGAGTTCATATATGTGTCTACTTTAAATGATCATATCTCTTAGAACATAATAAATTATATACTGGACAACCCACCAAATGAAATATCTTTAAATTATCTCTCAAACGCAATTGGTTTCACCTTATTCAAAGTTTGAACCAAAAAGTTACGCGCATTTTAGTGAAGCACAGGCTACCAGTTTATACAACCCTCCTTACGGGTCATGGATTGACTTATGACCCGTAAATGGGATTTTGTGAAAACTATCTGGCCAGTTTTAAAAGGGGTATTTTTATCCTTTACTCACAATCTAAGCCTAATACAACGTCGTTTGGCCTCTATTATGGCCCATATCAACCCTTTCCCACTCACTCAAAACATTCTAAGTCCCATACCCCCACCCAAGTTCTTCAGGTCTTCAAAGGAGAGTGCAAGCTAGGGATTTGATTTTTTCACCTCTAAATCAAATTTCATCTCCATTAAGTGGTCAAGGTGTGTGAGCTTGATTGTGAGAACCTTCCTTCCCACAAGTCCAACCATTTCTCTTCTCCAACTACATGAAATTATGGATATTTATGGGTATTTTATGAACTCTTGCATATGATGTTACTATTATGTATTCTATGATAGTTTATTTTTATGTATTATCATGAAGTGAAATATCATATGAAATTTATGGATTTTTATGAGTATTGAGAAAGATTTAACTAGGTTTTACTTGATAAGGTGGGTTACTTTGAATGATTTAAAAAGTGAGACTTTATTTACACTTCTCATGTCTTAAACCTTGGCCTTTGCATGAATTGAGCATAAATACATACCCACCATGTTTTGACCAAAGATGTATTCCAAACTTCCTATGTAGGTATAGGTCTTATGGTGTGATACAGCTACTCTTTGACAAATGTTGAGTTATTTGAGATTATGCATGCTATGACTATAATTATGAATTCAGGGTTTGTGTAAGATGAGTTTTATGTTCCCATGTCCATGTTTTGGAAGATGACGTATATGATTATGATGGGTTGATTAAGAATGATTCAAACTAATGATTTTTCACTATGTGTTTTGAAATATGATTTCTAAATAATGAGGGTCCAATCATGTGTTATGAAGATTTATGAAAGAATATGGATTTTGAGATGAATTTCATGATAACTTAACTAGGGAATTATTACGATGATAATGGATTGTTAGAATGGCTATTAAATAATTATGTTTTACTACATTTATGTCCAATACTCTTGCATTTCGTGATTTCAAGTCTATGTGCATGAGTCCATCAAATTTTGAAATCCAAAATATATGAAGAAATGTTTATAATGAAAAGATTTTGCTACATGTTTGCAAGTTCACGATTTTGAATGTTAATTGCCTGTTCCAAAGTTTATGAAAGATTATTAATTGATGTTTTAGTAAGGAATGAAAGTCTTGTGGTAAATTATGTGAACTATGAATGGTATGAATTTGAGGGGCTATTACGTATGCTATGAAATGTTCTATGTTGTTATTGACTTATGAAAAGTCCCCTATGAAAGTGTTGATAGTAGAGGATCTCCCATCTAATTAAGAATGAATGTTTGATGGTAGGGGATCTCCCATCTAATTAAAGAATGAATGTTTGATGGTAGAGGATCTCCCATCTAGTTAAAGTATGAATATTTGATGGTAGAGGATCTCCCACCTAGTTAAAAAATAAATTTTTGATGGTAGAAGATCTCCCATCCAAGGTATGATCAAGGAGCTATCCCACGACTTTGACTTTATGATATTAAGGGGTTGGGGATTGGATAAATCACCCTCCCACATGATTGGAATGATTTTGATAATATGATTATGTGGCTTCCTATTTTCTACTCCTGTAAGAGCACTACCTAGCACCGAGTGGATTAGAGGCGAATACCTAAGTCTCAAAACTACGTGCCACCATAGGTAAAGTAGTTCGAGGCAATTACCCAAATTCCTAAGAGCTCATGTTCCTCTCATGCCCCAAGATGTCCTCTCATGATGACTATGGTGGTTCTTTCTTATTATTTCTAAGATACTCATTACTACGGATGGTGTTTTAAATTCATATAACTCATTGGTTTTCTACTCGGATGATTTTCCCATGTATGATTATGGTCCCCCCCCCCCCAAAAAAATATGTATACTATGTGACATGACTTAATGACTCCTTATGCATATTTTATCATGACATCGGACATGCATGACATATTGAGCTTATACTCGTTGATTATGATTATGCATATTATTTAATTATGTCTTATGTTCCTTGTTTCATTTGCACCCTGCATACTTAGTACATTCCAAGTACTAACGCATACTTTTTGCCTACATGATCTAACCATGTAGGGACCGAAGCTCCTTTCCATTCTCCTCCACCGCGTGGCTAGACGGTTCAATCAGAGATTTGCTATTGGTGAGTCCTCTCTTCCAGGGACAATATCCATTTATTTTCATGCTTTTATTTGGACTACTCTATTTCTGGATACTATCTTTAAGGGTGAGCCCGAGAGATGTCTTGGCCTCTGTTCTATTCGTACTTAGAGGTGTTGTTGGATACATGGGTTATATGTTATGAGCTCGACTTTTATTATGTCTATGTATTGTGAAAATTTCCCTTAGTCCTCATTCTCTTATGTACTTTTGTATGATGATGGTGATGAGATAAAAGTCCTAAGTCCCTAATTGCCCCATAGAGTGAGTCATACTTACTCGCCCCTTAAATTTTTTTTGCTATGTGATTCATGTTTATCCTCCTCCCTACAACATCCCCATAGCGTGAGTCCAAAGTCCTATTTCCCTTAGAAATTATGTGCTATGTGTTTATTACTTATTTATGCTTCAGCAAAACCAAAGATGTGTTATGCATGCTTGGGAGGCTTGTTTGGGATCGCTTCGGATTTGCATTCGCTGTGTCACGTCTAGGCTCTTGGCTTGGGGTGTGAAATCTCTCATGCTACCTCATGCTAAGATCTTCATGCACTATTTTTATATTTTTTTAGGACAATGACTACTAAAGAACCTTATAGAGTTCAGGGGAATATCTTGAACCTCCTAAAATGAAATGTTTCTCATATTTGAATATTAATCTCATTAGTTTGTAACGCATTTTGTCTTATAGGTTTAAAAGCTTTGTATTTTTGGATGAGCCTCTAAATCTCTTATGCAAGACATTGTTTGTTTCGATTATCCAAATGTGAGGTAAGCTTTTTAATTTGATCTTTGTTGCTTGCTTTTTACACTTTTTTGAACCTCTTTTTTCGTGATTTAGGTTTAATTTCTGTTGTGTACCTCCATGAATATCATTAATGAACTTTCTTTATTATGTGTCTACTGGTGCAAGGTACTTGCAGTAACCTCTTCTCTTTCTAATGCATACATAATTGTAATATATATATCTTATTTGAAGAGTCCCTTAATTGTTCTATGATTAGATGGTTCTGAGTTCTAACTTTTATTTTGGTATTTCTATTGTGTTTGATTTGGATATATTTAATACTTAAAGTTATATTCATATTGTAAGAGTTAGGTTTAGTGGATTTCTACTTTTGGTGTAAAAATAATATACCTAAGGATCTGGGAGGCATCACTCACAAATAGTTTTTAAGGGATATGCGTAATTAGATGCTACTAATTTCTTGTAGAACCTCTATAATTTTAATGTAATAACTATATAAGTATACTATTGGTGTACTTCTCTGTTAATACTGACATTGTTGGACATTTGTTAAGCAATAAAAATTTAAATTGAATGAAAATTTATATTTAATTAAGTGTTATTTCGTTAAGTCCTCATTTCTCATTTTCAAAACATAATCCATGTTTCTTATAACATAAAAAATGTTAAATTGATTCTAACAACTTGTTCATTAATAAGAGAAATACCAAAATAACTAAACACAATAAGATAATAACATAATAAACCATGAAATGAAACTCGCATGATGTTCATAAGTACTGTAAATACTAAAAAATAACTAATCTATCCAATGGTTGTTCCGTCCAATAGTTGTGCCTTCTTAGTACAAATTTAGGTTGTCTTCTTCTTCTTAAACACTCTCTTAATCTTACTTCCTGACAGTTGTGAGTTAGGATATTCTGATCAACTGTTTCTTCATCAATCTTCTTGATCTTGTTAGTAGTTTGTGCTACATTAAGCAACTCAATATCTTCAGCAGAATCCTACATATGTAAAATATAAAGTTGTAAAATTTATTTTGAAGGAGTTTTGGTTCTATTAATTAAAAATGAATAAATAAAGTAAAACAATATTAATAATATATTGTCAAATGACTGTAAATTCACGATCGTCGAGACTGATTTGGGCATCCTTGAAATCTGCATCCTAAAAAAATATGCACAAAATTTTAAAATTTAGTTCAATAATAGAAATCAAATTTGATAAATGTTTGAATTATAATAATACCTTGAATGTTTCTATACACAATCGAGACTTGCATTTTTCTATAATATCATTATCATATGTAAATGTAATAATTTTAAACACTTCATCTTGGCTTTGACTGTCAGACCTCTTTAATTCTAATTTAAACACGTATGTACTGTCCACAATATTGTCCAACTCCATAGGATATGCAGATTGTTTTGCAGCATCAATAGTCTTAAGACAGTTTAGTATAAGATAAGAATAAAAAGTATAAATTTAAAAATGACATATTTTAAAGAGGGTAGCGTGATTTTAGAAATAAAGGTTAAAATGCTTATAATTTTAACTTGCCTCAAATAAAGTTGTAGCAGATTTTTCTATCATCTTTGTTGCTACTGAATTCCATAACATCAAAGAAATTGTGCCAATATGATCCACAACTGTAACTTTTAGTTTGTACCTTAAAATAGGAGATTGTGTTATATTCTTTAATACGTATGAGACGCTAAAAGAGAAATATAAATTTTAGTCATACCTACGAATGACCGATGGAATGTAACCAAATCTTTTACAATATAATTTGTCCTTCTCTTCATCAACCCCTTTTAAACATTGTTTGCATGCTAAATAAGATCAACCATGATCTATATCTAGAAGGACTATCTTTGCTACGATATAATAACTCTCTTGCTTCAAATAAATATTGAATATATACTATTATATTTAAATAATACTTTAAAAATTATGTTAAATTAAAAATTTTAAATTAAGCACTTACAAGTTTACAGTCAATCAAATCTTCAATATCATGCACTCTAACATTTCTAGATGCTAACTCATAGCAAAAAATTGAGTACTTTGTGAAGAAATTCGTGTGATTTGTTCTGAGCTTTCTCCAGGCACATAGATAATTCTTGATCAAAATTCATTAACGAGAAAGATTTGAATTGATCCAAAGCTTGGAAGTATACCAAGTGTTCTTCACAGAAATTTGATATGCATAGTTTATGTGTTTTAAGAGTTTGCTACTTGTATAGTTTTCTTGAATAACAACGTATATGGTTAAATAACCTCGAAATCGATGTGCTCTAATCAACTGCAGGACAACTACAACAGGCTTGCCATTGGAATCATTCAAATATGGCTTGATTTGTTCTACAAAATCTTCCCAAAAAGTTGTTGAATTTTTTTTTCCTACAAAATATATATGGTTATGCATATGCATCAAAATAATGATTGAATTATTCATTCTTTAAATTATGACATGCGTACTCATAATCCTGTATGTCAACATTCATGAATGTTCGAACACTACCATTTTGGTTGATGTACTGTACATCACTGTATCTCACAACTTCTCCAATAGCATGTACAACAACATAAATAAATATAGATTAAAGAAACATATTAATAAGTAAGATATAAAAAAAAAGAGATAATTACCAAATAGTTCTGAGTTGTCAAATTCTTGTGGATTTGTAAGTTGTGCGTAAGGCTTAAATTTAAAGATAGACAGTGAAATGTGGATCCATTGTCTCCTCAATGATAGTCTTGTTTGTAAACATTAACTTAAATTTGTGGTCTTTGATCCTTAATTTTATAGTATTTGGACAAACTATAAATTTTTTAATGATGTACAATTTCATTTCCTTAATTTTGTCGGGAAAATCAGAGAATAGAGATCTGCTCACACTCGCATGAATACGAATGTCCTACATAAAAAAATAACAAACTATTTATCACTCTGATTTTGTATATAACTTTGTCCAAATATGAATATAAAATAGATTAGAAGCGAGTGTTATGTTTTTAAAATATAACTTTTCATCCATCAGAATAGCTTCAATGGAAAAAGGACAATCATGTCTATTGTAAATCGTATTTTTCCAAAGCCTGATGACCTGAACTTTTAATTTCCAATAAATTGACTTCTTGTTGATTTCGCTAATGAAATCAATAGTAGACACCATTGTATTCTTCTGTTAAAAAAAGCAAAGAAGTGTGAAATAAAGTAAACATAGTAAGAATTGTATACCAGAAAAATAGATGTGATTACTATATATAATTGTGGATGAAACTCTCCATTCTCATGGAAGTTTTGAGATAACTTTCATGATCGTGGAAGATGAAGCAACGTGGGGATAAATTGAAACTGAAAATTCAGTTTCTGTGAAGTGTGAAAACGTGTGTAAATTAGGGGGGGATATAATTTAGAGACCTACTAAGAATTTTTTTAATGATTAGTATTATTTAGTATTAAAAAAATTAATACTTCTTCACAAATAAAAGAATCCTAAATGTGCTAGGATTTTTTTTTAAAAAAATGAAAAAAACAACAACAAATTGATGTCAACTTTTTTAATGTTTTAAATTTGTGTAAAAAATTGCCTTCTAATTCTAATTTAGAAACAGGACATAGTATTTTTTTTTAAAAAAATTTGTGGAAAGGTATTAGGTTTTTATATTAGATATATAATTTTTTTGTTGCTATAAAGAAGTGATTATGAAGATTTAATTTGAAATATTTAATATGTAAAATTTGATAACTTATCATAAGAAGAGTCGTAAATGTGTTTGTTTTAAGGAAAAAGGGTAAAAAATGTCTTTATACTATCAGAAAGAATAAAAAATGTCATTTGTTTATACTTTGGACCATTTATGCCCTTGTATTATCAGAAATAGGTCAAAAATGCCCTGATACTAACAAAAAAGGATAAAAATGCTCTTGATTTATACTTTGGTCCAAAAATGCCCTTATTGTTACCAAATGAGTCAGAAATGTCCTTCTTTAAATGAATACATATATATATATATATTATTTTTTATTCTTTTTCTATTCAAACATATTGTGTTCCTAATAAAAATATTATTTTTGAAGAATTTTTTTCTTATTTTATTTTTTTAAATCACATTAACTAATAAAAATGTAAGAAAATAATTTTTTTCTTAATCTCATTTATCAATTAAAATAGAACATCGTACCCCTGTAACAAATAATATATGTCATAAATATAAGATCATAGTAAACCAAACATTAATTTCTATTTAGATAACAATAAAAATAGTAATTATAATAAAGCAAAAAAAATATTTTTAAATTTTTTTTCTCGAATTGAAGTAGGATAAATATTTACTAATTAAAAAAATACTGTAAGAAAAATCACGTGTTTAAAAATAAAATAAATAATAAATTTATTTGAAAAATGACATTTTAAACCATTAAATAACAATAAGGGAATTTTTGAATCAAAGTATTGACGATAAGGACATTTTTGGACCAAACTATAAATGAATGACATTTATAGAATTTTTTTAAGTAATAAATATTAATCCTACTTCAATTCGAGAAAAATTTGAAAAATAATTTGTTTTATTTTATTATAATTACTATTTTTATTGTTATCTAAATAAAAATTAATGTTGGGTTTACTATGATGTTATATTTATGACATATATTATTTGCTACAGGGGTACGATGTTCTATTTTCATTGATAAAAAGAGATTAAGAAAATAATTATTTTCTTACATTTTTATTAGTTAATGTGATTTAAAAAAAATAAAATAAGAAAAGAATTCTTTAAAAATAATATTTTTATTAGGAATACAATATGTTTAAAACGAAAAAATATATATACATTCATTTAAAGAAGGACATTTTTGACCCATATGGTAACAATAAAGGTATTTTTGGACCAAAGTATCATTGACAAGGACATTTTTGGACCAAAGTATAAATCAAAGGTATTTTTGACTCTTTTTTGTTACTATCAGGGTATTTTTGACCCATTTCTGATAGTACAAGGGCATAAATGACCAAAGTATAAACGAAGAACATTTTTGATCTTTTCTGATAGTACAAAGACATTTTTGACCCTTTTCCCTTGTTTTAATATAGTCATCTATTTTTTTTAATAATTTTTTGAAAATAAAAATTACCAAGTCAATTGCAGTTGAGAAAATTTGGGGAATTGGGAGTATAAAATAAGGAACTGTAAAAAAAAAAGTACAATAAGTTGATATCAATTTTACTGTTTTAAAATTTACATTTTCACCTAAATAATTGAATTTAAATTTAGGAATAGGACATACATCAAAACTTGGTTAGAACTTTTTTTAAAAAAAGATTTGTGGGGAGGTATCAGTTTTTATATTAAATATTAAATAGCTTTTTTTATTTCTATAAAGAAGGAATATTTATGAAAATTAATTTTAAAAAACAATTATGGGAGGTATCAGTTTTTATATTAAATAGTTATTTTTTTTATTTCTATGAAGAAGGAATATTTATGAAAATTTAATTTAAAATACTTAATATGTTATGAAATTATAAAGTAAAAGAACAAGAAAGTAGAGAGTAGAAAGAAGATTTCTTATTGCTCATGAATAATAAT
>JBCEWC010017934.1:0-12227 GCA_038996855.1 Solanum aculeatissimum
TAAACTTTAATCCCTTGATATTAACACATATTTGCAGCCTTATTACACATAGGTTCTAGCCAGAGCCACATATGCCTCATACAACATGCCACGATCTCCCTAGTTTGACATAAAACTTCTATACACTCGCTCATCTCAAGCATTAGACGTAAATATAGCCCTCTAATCTGAAATTTAATCACTTATAAAAATTGGTGCTCATTTGACCAAGCCATATCATGTCTTGTATACATAGTACTAGTACATGTGAAACGCGGGGTGTTACACTATAGGCTTAAATTAATGAAGTGTAGTACACGAGAAGGAGAGCATGGTTGAGGAGAGTCACCAAGATTGAAAGTCATCAACCCTATCTCTTTATAGGAAGTGGTTCGACCCCTATATTGGACAAATGATCGTCTCTTGAAGTCATGAGGAAAGTTGATAGGAGTATTAGGGATTGTAACCCTTTTCTCACTCCTAGTAAGATGCCTTCTAATGAGGGAATTCTCTATTTGAGCATTGATGTGCTTATTCTTGAGTTCAAAGATTTATTGTCCAGAAGTTTGAATGATTCAATTGATTGAGTTTTGATGTTCTGTTTGTACCTCTCAAAGATGAAGTGGAAGATAATGTTTCCATTCTTAATCTGAAATGATATGTACATCCTTGAGTTGGAATAATTGATTATCTAGAGAATTCGATTGGTTGACTGATTGAGTCTTGATCATTACTCATGCCTCGATTTCATCTCTAGTTACTCATCATTCGAGGATGAATGATCCCAAGGGGGAGATATTGTAACACTTTGAAAATTTCTAAGCTAAGATTTGCACTTCCCTCTTATGCGTATGGGATCATACCGAGTGATTATAACAATGAATATAGGTATTAAATCCTATTTTGTAGTGGGATAATAGATTTGAGATGAATAAGGGTCAAAAGAATCTCTTAACGCAAAATTGAGATGGAATCTTCCTTTCCGATTGAGTTTCAATATGAAATTGAATGAAATTAGGAGATCCAATAATTCCAAAGTGTTGAATGTATGTTAAATTCCTTTCCTAAGTAATTTAAGTGTGTCGTATGTGGTTTGAGGTCATAAGGGACACCCAAGTTCAATCCAATTTCAAAGAATTTCCATGGGCTAAGTTTTGGTATGAGTTCAAAGAAGGATAAACTTAAAAGACATATCTTTCTATACATAATGAGTTAGGTGATCCATAATATATCAATTAAAGATCTTTGAAATATCTTTGCAACATAGAAAATTTCTCCTTAACAAACTTCATAGTAAAACATTATGACCATTTTACTGAAGCCTGCCAAAACTGGGAAATTCGACGACTCACCGAATAATTGGGTGATCCAATAATTTTGATCGCTGAAATGTCTCGAACAAGCTGAAAACACAGTAAACAGGGAAACCAAGGGTCCTCATTTGGCGTATCTCCCAATGGTTTTGCGATAGGCCCCCTAAACCACCGTTTTGGCTGATGAAACTCATTAAAAGATCATTTTTTCAATTTTGATGATTATTCAACTTTTTCAAAAGGATATTTTTGACCTATTGTAACACCTTGAAAATTTCTAACCTAAGATTTAAAATTTTATCTTATATTTATGGGATCATACTAAGTAATTATAATCATAAATATAGGTATTAAAACCTATTCTATAGTGGGATGATAGATTTGAGATGAATTAAGGTCATAAAAATCCATTAACGGAAAGTTGAGATGAAACCTTCCTTACCGATTGAGTTTCAATATGAAATTCTATGAAACTGGGTAATCCAACAACTTTAAAGTTGGAAATGTATGTTAAGGTCCTCTTCTAAGTATTTGAAGTATGTCAGATGTGGTTTGAGGTCATAAGGGACACCCAAGGTCAAGACAAGTTCAAAATATTTCAATCGGCTAAGTTTTGATAGGAGTTCGTAGAAGTGTCAACTTCAAATGGTCATATCTCTCAGAAAAAAATGAGATAGGTGACTCATAATATATCATATTGTAGATCTTTGAATTAGATTTCTAACATATTAAATTTTGCCTTAATCGGAGTATGGAGTAAAACATTAAGACATTTTTACTAAAACTTATCCGGACTGTCAAATTTGGCGTCGAAATATTCGGGAAAGGCTGAAAAACTATATTAAAAAATTTTAAAATGGCGACAGGGGGTCCCAATTTGGCGTATCTCTGAATGGTTCGGCGATGGAGCCCCTAAACCGCCATTTTGGTTACCAAAACTCATCAAAATATCATTTTTTTTAATTTTGATGATTCTTTGACTTTCCCAAAAGGTTAATTTGACCTCTTACTCCTAATTAACTTCCCTAAGCCTATCATATAACCTAATAAACTTCCATAATGCATAAATCTTTGAAAATATTAAAATTTTGTGTTCAATGTTCTCCCAAAGAAGAGTCTAGGGGTCTTCATCTTTAAGTGCAAACCAAAGGTTCTTTCAAGAGATTTTTTTCTTTCAGATATGTAAGGCTAACCTAAAGCATGAAATTATTCTTCCATGTGCCCCCTTGATTGAGATAAATTGAAAGGTGAAGGTATTGACTCTACATGAGTTAGTTTCTTGAAAATTGCATGATCAAAAATCTATTCCTATATATTTTTTCATAATTAATTATTTTTATGAACTTGCTTTAATTAAAGCATATTTTAAACCTTCTATTTTCAAAAATCCAGGATATTATTTGAGTATAAATGCATGAATGAATCTAGAAATGGAGTCTAGAGCCTTGATTTAAAAATGTTGACTGTGAATGTGATAAGAGGTTGATAGAACTTGATGGTCCTATGAGTCTTCACAATTTGAACTCTAAAGATAGGTCTAACTTGATAGTCCTCTTAATGATTCTCTAAACCCTCTTGAAAGATGTGATTAGGTATTTTGACTGAATGGTTGATAGACCAAAAATCTTGATTGTGATAGAATTGATGAAGTGATAAGGGTCCTTATAAGACTTATTGATTGCATTGATTAAGATTGATTATTTATGAGCATTGAGTTTTCGGAGGAGTATCGAGCATTGAATTATGTGAGAGTGGGTCACTCTCAAACACAATAACTACATAGCCAAATATAGGAGTGGAATAAGTTTGTTAAAGTCAGACATGTTTTTATTTTAAGTACTGAGTTTGTTAAATTTGGACATGTCCCTATTTTATTGTCATGTAACAATACAACTTTGTTGGTTGATTGGATCCTGATTTTCAATAGTTCTTCACCTTGGCAAAGTACTGAACAAACATGCAATGATGTCGTATCATTGTATTATGACTGGCTCATAAGTGATAGATGTCGAATAAGAGAAACTCCTATATAGGTTCTATGTTGATAGTAGTCTGATTAGATTGGATTGGATTGGATTCAGATTGGACTGGATATTTATTGATGGGTCATTATCTACTCTTCAATCTTGCTTTAGATAGATATTAGACATTCTGATTGAGTATTTTTTGTGTTGATTAGTGTTTCTACCTATATTTATTTCATTCAGGCATTTTACATACTCATACATTCTATGTACTAAAGTTCATTTGGACTACATTGTTTTATTATGCAGAGATAGGTATTAGGAATCATCAACTGGTGCATCATTGAGGATCTACTCACATTCAGCTAATTGGTGAGACCTCCATGCTTTCAAAGGATTTCTATATTACTATATCTATCTATTAGGGTTTAGATTTGGTTTATTTGACTTAAGGTAGACACAAATCTATCATTGACACCATCTAGATAGTAGTGATAAAGGCTTCATTGACTTGATTGTTGAGTTATTGATTTGATAGAGTTTTGGCTAGTTTTTTTCTTACTAGTCTTGTGATTGGATTGGCTAGCCTGCAACCTTTATCTATAAAGATTTGATTGTCATATTCCTATTGAACCATTTCTTGATTGTTGGTATTTTCCGCTGTTAGATTATGATTGAATAAATGTGATGAGGCCAAGGTTCTCTTGGGGAGTACCAATAGTCTTTGAGTGCTACCAACGATAAGGGTATCCTCCTGGGGCGTTAAAATCTTGGTATCAAAGCACGAAGTTCAAGAGTTCTAGGGAGTCTATGAAGTCGTGTCTAGAAGAGTCGTGTCTGGAAGAGTCGTGTTTATGGGTGTGATGTGCACCACACTTATAAGCAGGAGGCTACAGGACATTAGGAATTATTACACTCCTTTCTTATTTTAAATTATACAATAGAGTTATTCCCCAAGAAACCTATGATGATTCGTGCATTGCTCTAAATCTTTTGGTTATGTCTAACATACGACATGATAAAGACAGTAATGTTCAGACCCTTACCAATAAGTTTCTTTGTGCTAAAATAATCAGAACGGTGGAGAGATTGCACCAGGCTTGAAAGGAGCTAACTAGAATGGTAAGTTGATTGATTCAAATGAATGCACTCTTATTCATATGAATCATGCGTTCAAGAGAGATCAAGATGCACCCCATATCTCTTATCAAAAACGTGCTTTTGATATTATCCGTAAAAGGAAAAATTATGTCTCTAAAAGTTAATGTTACCACCTAAGAGTGTGATTTGAGGTCTTGGAAATTGTAAGTAGAATTGGGTCATGCTAGATCTAGAAGAACGATGATGGAAAAAAAGAGACCAGATAATGAGAGTAATGGTTGATTGAGGTTTGTAATTAGAGTTATGCATTTATTAGGTATGTAATGGGGTAAGCTTTGACGAAAGAGTATTAAGTACTATCTGATTTCTTGATGAGGTATAGAGAAAGAGTTATTGCTAGGATGTGCTAAAGTGTGCTCAAATGAAAAAAAGATTTATGTTGATGTGTTATAGTATTCGTATTAGTGAGGGTGAAGTACAAATGTCGAATAGGAAAACAAAGTACTTTTGAGGTGATAGATCTAAACTAGGCTTATGATTCTAAAGAGAGAGCCCCATAAGATTTATAGAGTTATGAGCTTAGCCAGATAAAGAGGTATAGTGAATGGGTGAATGGTACTTGAGTTGTGAAGGGGGGATGTATTGATCGATTATTTACTATGAAATTTTAGTGGGATTATGTTCCTAAATTCCACCCAATAGCTGTAAGTTGGTATAATGTGAGAAAAGTGTGTGATGCACATATTAACGCTAGACTCTAAGCTTGAATTTTGAGGTGCATTATGAAGAATGAGATAGTATTATGACAGTGATAGTCTTCGTTGGAGATTTTCTCAAGAGGCTTGCCATAGTGTAGGTTTGAAATTAAGATGTTCAGTTGCAAGGAATGTGATGCCATGAGTATGATATATGTGGAGAGCTATGCTTATAGCTTAGTAAAGAGAATTGATTTACAAACTTAGAGACATGACCCTTGAAGCAAGGGGGAGAAGTTGAGGTAATGACCCAAAGTGGGTTGTGAGATTTTGATAATGATGAGTTTATCAGGATGAGACATCAATATTTTTCTATCTCATACATTTCCTATACTTCAATCGAGGTGATACCTTATTCTGTCATGTGTATGAGGGCCATGACCATGTCCTAGACCATGCACCTTATGTTGATTCCTATTCACATCTAGTTTCGAGGATGAGAAGTGGTAACTTTATTTAGCGATTTTGATTTTATCTCATAGATCTAAAAGTTTTGTAATGACCCCCTATTTAGGAGCCTTGAGTGCACAAAAGTTGGGTATAAAAATGACCTAAAGTCAAGTTGATGAGGTCACTTATGGCCCGTAAATGGACATACAACCCGTATGTTGGGTTCTTAGAATATAAACTTTAGGAAAGGGAAAAAGTTTCCAAGTGTGAGGTAACCCACTAACCAGGTGATAACCTATAGGATAAGTTACAATTCGCAGATGGGTTTGTAAGTAAGACCCTCAGACATGAAAGAAATTTTGAGTTTGCTAGAAAGTGACCTACGTGTTACTAGACGACAGTGAAATAGGATACAACTCATAAGATTCTTCATGTAATGAGGGCAAGGAAAATAAGAAAAGTGACTAAGTTTAGAGGGACTCTACGACTCCAACCACGGCCCGCAGGTGATTGCGCGGACCATATCTAAGCTTCATGGTTTTTGGGTCTAGTACAGTCAAGTTTTAGGAATTTCAGATGTGATACTAGATGAATGGGCCCTACAACCCATGGATCGACTTATAACCCATAAGTGGGGTTTTTTAGGTTGAACTTGACTCCTAAACTATGTCATTTTGGGGTCAAAAAAGGTCCTAATTCAGCATTAAAGCCCTAACAAGCCCCCATTCTCTCAACTCTAAAAACTTCTCTAAGGCAAAGGCTCTCAAGAAGAAGTTAGGGCAAAGGCTAGGGTTCCAAGATTTCTTCTTCAAGGTTACAAATTTATTTCTCTCCAGTTCTTCCAAGGTGTGTGAGTTAATTTATGGGATCCTTCCACCCATAAAGGTCCCTTTTAAGTATTTACCTTTTCTTTAAGTTCCTTTAAATCTTATGTATGCTTATGATGATTTTATGATGTTTTAAGTTATTAAATGCTATTCATATATCCTATGATATTTTACTAAGTATATGCATATTTTGAGCTATTGATGATGACCATAATGATGGGTTTTGTTAATGATAAAGTGTGGGAATTTTCATTGGTCCTTTAAAAGAGAAATTTCCTCATATCTTATGTGATTTATGATTTTTCCATTATAAAAGTCAAGCCCACCTAGTTTTCAAGTAAAGTTTTGCATGATTTAAGATGATGATTAGGGCATTAAAGATAAGATTTAAAGCTAAATTTGTCAAATATATTATCATGTTAATAATTTCCCTAAAGATGTTTAAGAAGGGTCCCCAAGATGAAAGGACAATACTCACTTGGTGGTTCCTAAGTTCGAGCTACTCTTATGATTACTACTTATGATTCTAAGTTATGCTTTAAAGATTTCGTGAGATGACTTAGCACTGAATGTGGCATTCAGGTAGGGTTCGGTAAGGGAACCTTAGAAGCAACCCTTTGTCGCATTAACTATGTGCTACTATAGGAACCCTTGTAGGCTAGGCTAGTGGATCCACCTAGGCCATTTATGATATTATGATACATGCAAAGTAGACAGAGTCCCACCCAACAAGTGGTCTACCCTTACCAACGTAAGGGGTTATATTGGATTCCATATAGTAGCTCACATGGTCTTAAATATCGATTAAGGTCTTCTCCCACAATTTTATGACTCCACGATTTGAATTCATTAGTTATCCTTCTCATATATTTGTTCTTATTCATATTGAGTCATGTCCTCTATTCATGGATGAGTTTACATTAAGCCTTTCTAATATGTATATATGTTTCCCTTATGAATGATGGAATTACAATTTCATGCATTGCATTGTATCTCACATACTTAGTACATTTCAAAATTACTAACACATATTTTTTCTGCATGATTTAATCATGTAGGGACAGGCACTTCTCCAACAGCTCGAGGCTTGTTTTTAGCGTTCAAGACTAGTTGTTTTATTAGGTGAGCTCTTAGTTTGGGACTCTACCTCTTTACTTTCAGCTTGTATTTTATTTTGAGACAATGTATTTATGTCCCTTTTGAGTCTTTTACTTTCTATGTTGTACAATTATGGATTCTTTTTTATTTGATAGAAATTGAGTGTACCGGTTTCGTCTGTCTATGTAGTAGTCAGTTTGCTTATGGAGAATGAATGTTAGTTATTTTGCTTCTTTTTAATATTTCTTAATTACTTAAAGAGGCCCATATCCCCTTCCATATTATTTTCCTCAAATGTTTTTAATTGAATACCTATGTATGTTTAAGATGCTTAGATGTCTAGGATTAGGTGCCCTCGGGTATCTCATTCGTCGTGTGACAACTAGGCCCCTAGGTCAGGTCATTACAAGTTTTTTGCTCTATGTTGAATGAGATGTAACTTGTGTTTTCATGAAGTCAGAATGAGCCCTGAAAGATGAACGAGATCATATTACATTATGAATATTCTCAGATTGGGTTTCTTGATTAAATTGTGCTAATGATCTTTCATTCTAAGCCCTCTCAGTGATTCTCCTTTCCTACCTTGATAGTAATGTTGATGATAATAGATGAGTTCTGGTTGATGAGAAAGAGTGAGTGTTCCTTATTTTGATAATGATGTTGTAATGATTCCATTTAAGGTTATAAACGTGGAAGAGGAGCGAGATGAGATCTTGATGTGAGCAATAAATAGGTAATAAAATATTGGTCTCTTTCTTGATAAGAGCTAATGCAACTGTGGACATAGATATGATATAATAGACTTGAAGATTCTTAAGTGATGTTGACTTCAAAAGGCCATAAAGTGGTTAGAACTATAGGCTTGAATATGTGATTGTGCTAATGCAAGTGATAGTAGTAGGCTAGTCGTGACCTCTAGCTGAGGATGTAGAGTATGTATATTAGAGTGGTGAGAAGGAGTAACATCCTTTAAGTGAAAGTCCTTACAAAGGAATAGAACAGAAATTGAGTGGGTTATATTTGCATGAGCATGATTATCTTCTGGGTAGCATGTTGTGACATTGAGTTTAGCTTGAACTTGATGAGAGTATGCAACAAACTTAGGCTTTGATGAGAGCCATAGGTTTAAATTAATAAAGTGTGGTTCACACGGAGGAAAGCATGGTTGAAGAGAGTCACTAAGCTTGAAAGATATTAGCCATATATCTTAAAACAAAGTGGTCCTACCTTTGTGTTGGACAAACGATCCTCTCTTAAAATCATGAGTAAAGTTAATGGAAGCATTCAGGATTGCAACTTTTTTCTCAATCCCTTGTATGATTCCTTCTAATGAGAAAGTTCCCTATCCACGAGTTGATGTGTTCATTCTTGAGTTCAAAGGTTGATTGTCCAGAAGTTTGAATGATTCTATTGATTGAGTTTTGATGTCCTATTCATGCCACTCAATGATGGAGTTGAAGGTAAAGTTCCTATTCATGATCTAAAATGATATGTCCATCCTTGAGTTTGAATTGTTGATTATCTAGAGAGTTTGATTATATTATTGGTTGATTGAATGAGCCTTGATGGTTATTCGTGCCTCAAGTCTATCTCTAATACCCATCATTCGGGGACGAATGAATCCCAAGTGGGAGATATGATAACACCTTGAAAATTTCCAAACTAAGATTCAAACTTTTGTCTTATATGTAAGGGATCATACCAACTGATTCTAATCTTGAATATATGAATTAAAGCCAATTCTATAGTGGGATAATAGATTTGATATGAATTAACGTCACAAAAATCCTTTAACTCAAAGTTGAGATGAAACCTTCCTAACCGATTGAGTTTCGATATGAAATTGGGAAATCCAATAACTTCAAAGTTGTGAATGCATTTTAATTTCCTTTCCTAAGCATTTTAAGTGTTTTGGATGTGGTATGAGGTCATAAGGGACACCCAAGTTCAAGACAAGTTCAAAACATTTCAATCGACTAAGTTTTGGTAGGAGTTCATAGAAGGGTCAACTTCAAATAGTCATATCTCTCAACAAATAATGAGTCAGGTGACCCATAATATATCAAATTGAATATCTTTGAATTATCTTTCTTATGCATCCAATTTTTCCTTAATCGAAGTTTGAAGTAAAACATTATGACATTTTACTGAAATCTATTTAGACTGTCAAATTTGGCAATCCACCAAATTCCACCACCAAAATATTCTGGAATGGCTGAAAACCTATATAAAAAAAGGCGACCAGGGTCCCCATTCAGCGTACCACTGAATGGTTTGGTGATGGGCCCCTAGACTACCATTTTGGTTACTGAAACTCATGAAAAGGTCTTTTTTAATTTTGATAATTATTTGACTTTCTCAAAGGGTTATTTTCAACGTTTTACCCCTAATTAACTTTTCTAAGCCTATCATATTGCCTAATAACTTTCCATTAACACATAAATCTTTAAAAATATTAAAATTTTGCATTCAAAGTTCTCCCAAAGAAGAGTCTAGGGTTCTTCATATTCAAGTACAAACCAAAGGTTTCTTCAATAGATTTTTCTCTTCCAGGTTTGTAAGACTAACCTAAAGCATGGAATTGTTCTTCTATGTGCTCCCTTGATTGAGATAGATTAAAAGGTGAAGGTATTGAGTCTACATGAGTTAGTTTCTTGAAAATTACATGATCAAAAATCTATTCTTATTTATCTTTGCATAACTAATTATTTTTATGAACTTGTTTTCTTTAAACCTTCTATTTTAAAAATCCCAGGAGATGATATGAGTATAAATGCATGAATGAATCTAGAAATGGAAGCTAGAGCCTTGATTTGAGAATGTTGACTATGATTTTGATGTGAGCATGATGAGAGGTTGATAGAACTTGATGATCCTATAAATCTTTAAAATTTTAACTTTAAAGATCGGTCTAACTTGATAGTCCTCTTAATGATTATCTAAACCCTCTTGAAAAATTTCATTAGAAATTTTGATTGGATAATTGATAGGTCGAAAGGCTTAATTGTGATAGAATTTATAGATTGATAAGAGTCCTTATGAGAATCATTTATGAGCATTGAGTCTTGAAAGGAGTATCGAGCAACGAATTAAGTGAGAGTCACGCTCTAACCCAATAACTATGTAGCCAAACGTAGGAGTGGACTAAGTCTATTAAAGTCGGACATGTTCCTATTTTGAGGATGTAGTCTATCAAAGTCGGACATGTTTCTATTTTGTGGACTAATTCTGTTAAAGTCAGACATACCCCTATTTTATTGTCCTGAAACAGTAAGACTTGATTGGTTGAATTGATCCTAATTTGTGATCGTTGTTTACCCTAGCAAAGTACTGAACGGATGTGGCAGTGACATCAAATCATTATATTATCACTGGCTCATAAGTGATGGTTATTAGATAAGAGAAACTCCCATATAGGTTCTATATTGATAGAATTCTAATTGGATTGGATTAGATTGGATTTGGATTAAATTGGATCTGTATAGACTTGTCATTGTCTACTCTTTATTCTTACTTTAGAAAGACATTAGGCATTCTGATTGAGTATTTCTGTGTTGATTATTGTTCTACCTATATCTTTTTTATTCAACTATTTTACATACTCATACATTTCACGTACTAACGTCCATTTGGACTACATCATTTAATTATGCAGAGATAAGAATTAGGGATCATCAACAGGTGCATAGTTGATGATCTACTCGCGTTCAGCTAATTAGTGAGACCTCCTTACTTTTCGAGGATTTTCATATTACTATCATCTAGCTATTAGAGTTTAGATTTATTTTATTTGATTTAAGGTAGTCATGAACCTGTCATTGGTACCATCTAGATAATGGTGAAGAGGCTTCATAGACTTGATTGTTGAGTTATTGATTTGATAGAATTTTTTCTAGTTTCTTTCTTACTAGTCTTGTGATTCGATTGATTAGCCTGCGTCTTTATCTATAAAAATTTGATTGTCATATTTCTATTGAGCTATTTTTTATTTTTGATGTCTTCCACAGTGAGATTGTGATTGAATGAATGTGATGAAGCCAAGTGGTTCGTTAGGGGACTAGGAATAGTCTTTGAGTGTTGATCACGTCAATGGTACCCTCCTGGGCATTACACCTTTTACCCTTAATTAACTTTCCTACACCTATGATATAGCCTAATAACCTCCCATTATCCCATAAATCCCTGAAAATATTAGATTTTCACGTTCAAAGTTCTTTCAATGAAGAAGCTAGGGTTATTCATATTCAAGTGCAAACCAAAGTTTCTTCAAGAGATTTTTCTCTTCTAGGTATGTAAGGTTGTCTAAAACATGGGAAAAGTTCTTCCATGTGCCCCATAAACTAGATTAATTGAATTGTGAATGATTTAGCCTTCCATGAATGTTATTCTTGAGATTTTTTCTAAAACCCTAGAATATTCTTACATGATATTAAATGATTGATAATTCTCATGAGTTAATTTCTTGAATACATGAATTGCATCATTTACTATATAAACCCGGACTATATTGTTTCTTAAATTTGAATGTGTAGGATGCATTGATTGAGAATAGAAGCATGAATTGTGGAACCTATGAATGTGAATAGTGTTGAATACGAATGTAACCTTGATGAGAAGTGATAGGTTGTGAAGGGATTGAATCTCCATGAAGGTTTCTTAAGAATTTTCTTGAAATATATATATATATATATATATATATATATATATATATATATATTACATATTATTGCATACTAAATATTTTTCCAAACTTCTTTCTTGAACAAATAATTTGAAATCACATTTTAAGTATAAACCCCA
>JBCEWC010017935.1:0-12227 GCA_038996855.1 Solanum aculeatissimum
TTATATTATCATGTTAAGGTTATGGCTTGAATGTTAAGTATGATGTATGATTATGTGCTATGTGCAAGCATGTTCCTATCATTCCCAAATTTGCCCCCATAACTTGAGTCACAAGCTCCTACACCCTTAGATTGATCGAGGGTCTTCGGGTCCTCTTTCGCCATGTCACATCTAGGCCCCCTATCCAGGTCGTGACATCAGCATACAACAAACACTTAATGGAAAAGTGACTGGGGTAAATCTTCAATAATTACATAACAAAATGAGTCAAGCTCAAGATATACATAACCACGACTATATCCAACAACTCCTCTAGTCATGAATAGAACAGGGGCCAAGAAATCTCCCGGGCTCACCCTCAAAAGCTAGTATCCAAAAATAGATAAGTCCAAATAAAAACATAAAAGTAAATGGGTATTGTACCCAAATGTGGAACACTCACCAATAGCAAATCTTCACGTGAACCGTCTTTCCACGTGGAGGAGGAGGATGGCAAGAAGCTCTGATATCTAGATGGTTAGATCATGTAGGCAAAGAATATGTATTAGTACTTGAAATGTAGTAAATATGTAGAGTGCAATGCAACAAAGAACTTAAGTCATAATTAAACAATACGCATAATCATAGTCAACGAATATAAGCTCGATATATCATGAATGGCCAATGTATTAGTCAAAATATGCATGAGGAATCATCAAGTCACATATCATACCATACATAAATGGGAAGGGACCATAACCGACATGTAAGGCTAAGCGAGCTACTACTTAGAATCCCGATGTTCACTCTACACCAGACGTGGAGTGGTCTACTTTGCCAAGGTACACCAAACACTCACCTTACGGGAACTCCCCAATTTTGAAAAGTGATTCATAAACACTTTACGGGAACACTACCATTTTCGGTTAACATATGATAAGAACCTTACGGAAGCACCACCCTTTTTAAAATTCAATTAACATGTACCGTATGGGAACACCATCCTTTTTGTTCATTCATGCAACTTAAGCTATATGGATTCATCAACTAATTCATAAACCTATGGTGGTAATATAGTTATAGGATAATGGCTATATACCAAGGTCCTCTCGGTGCTAGGTCTCAATCCTAGGGAATATTCAAATCATACTTATAGTCATAATAATGCAAAGCATTATAATATCATAATCTCATCATAGAGTAGCTCTTCAAAAGCAAATCTTCATAATATCAAAGTAGGGCTTCATAACTTTCATAAAATTTCATATCTCATATTATGCATAATAGTCTTTTAATGTCATAACATTCATAATTTTTATGCCTTTCCATAAGGCTCTCAACATCATAGAAGTTTGGCATACATCTTTAATCAAATCATGGTGGGTACATGTACATAAGTTTAAAACCATACAATTCAAGAGTAAACAACATGAAATGAGTAAAATAAAATCACTTGAGAATTATTCAAAATAACCCACTAGAAGCATAATAAGACTTTACCATCAAACCCTCATAAAAATCCATAAATTTCACATGGTTCTTCAATGCATAATCATGTACAAAGGTAAAATATCATAAATCTCTTCACAATATTATCATATGAAAGAGTTTGTAAAAATATCCATAAATATCCATAACTTGAAAATAGACGAGGGAGAGGAATGGTTGAGATTGTGGAGGAAAGGTTTCCACAATCAAAACTCACATACCTTGATTATTTAATTAAGAAAAATATGATTTGGAAGTGAGGAAATCAAAATCCTAGCTTGGCCTTGATGTCGTCCAAGCTACACCTCCTTTTTGAAGGTTAAAATAGTCATTATCAAGATATATAACCTAACCAAGGTTAGGGTCGAACCCACAGGGAATATGGTAGATTTTAGATTAATTCCAAGCAAACCGAGTTGATCAACCTACTTATCTCTCGAAAAGGGGGATTTGTAATTGTAAGAAAAATAAACCTAGACTAGTGTAAGTGTTGTGAAATCAGTATAAGAGTTAACTAGGGTAGTGTGTTCCCCATGATTCCTTAACTCAATACCAGATAATTATAATCTTTTTCCAATGTGTAGATGCAGAACGATAAGTTAAGTTCACCAAACCCTTTGATCCAGGTGAGAGGTAAATTTCACTATGGGATGTGATCCATCTCCGCAATGTGACATTACTAACCCTTACCTATTGTCCCAATACAACCACCCCTAGATCCATTTTGGTTGATTTGACGAGAAAACATCAATCAAATCCTGTTAATTATTCTCTTTTCCTATTCATTACCTCCTTGATCCGGCAAGTAGCACTAGATCAGTTCTAACATTGGCCACCGTTAAAAAATATTTAAGAAATCGAAGAGAAATAATTAATACATTCATACACACTTTCCAAGAATTATGAATTATTCGGTTTTACCTTGTTAGTTCTCCATGGTTCCCACAACCCTAGTTGTGGATTTAGCTACTCATGATCAGTGTAAATGCAAGAATTATAATTGTAAATAGCATAATTGAGCACTTACACAGGTGAATTTAAGAATAAGAAATCCAATATTTTCAATGACAATCATAAGTACGAATTAAGAACACCCAATATTGTTTTACAAGTGACTCTCAACATTCTCTCCTCAAAACTTTTTCAAAACTGTACGAAAAATAAACCTAAAAACCTAGTTATAATGTTTAAAATACAAAGCTAAATCAAAATAGGAGAATTGGGTCGGCAGACTCTACAGGCACTTCTACGGGCCGTAATCGGGGTTTCATAGACTTTATCTTCAAAACAGGGGTTGACTTCTACGAGACTCATCTACGGGTCGTATAAGGATATATGGCCCATGAAGGATTTCATCTCATGACGTTTTAGTAAATCTCCACTTTTTGATCCTTAGGGTGACGAACATTTACAACTCGTGGAATACTTTATAGCTCGCTTGCATGTTCGTAGACTCTTATTCAGAAAATTTTACCTTCACTGGAATTTGCTATGAAATCTACTCTATGGCACGTGAAATCTTCCACGGCCCGTAAAGGGTGTTGTAGAATAGCAAAATCTACAATCTCAACATACTTAGTCCAAACTCAAGACAAACCTTGTAATCCTGCAAAATAAACATAAAAACACATCAAATCTACTAATATCACTTTGAGAACACACAAAATTCTAAGTTTTAAGCATCTAAATTGTTGTATTTTGACAGCACATCAACACCCTTAACTTAAAATTATTGCTTGTCCTCAAGCGACAAACTCAATCTACATAAGCAGTACAACGACACATGGACCTCAATCTAATGGCATACATCATATCCAAATCAAGCACAAATACCCAAAACACTTACAAACACATATCAGATAGCTCTCAAGCAAACCAATGCAAATTAATACCTTCAATAGTGCAACTATGACAAACAGTGTAATCCATGATAAGCAAAAATCACGGGGTCAGTCTAATATTAACAATGCAATGCAAGTGCCCTCAAAGAAAGAAGTATCATCTCCCACTCATGATGATGTTTTCAGATTCAATGCTTGGGACTACACAAAATCACTCACCCCTACATCAAATATTCAAACACTGTGCTCAATACCATATGCTTGCCCCTATACTCACGACTTGACCTTCGACTAGTTGGAATAGGATCATTATATGACTTTCTAGGTTTGTAATTTAGGCTCAGGGGGCTTTGGTATGATATTTTGGACACGTAGTGACTAAAGACCCTCCTTAACACAATGTTTTTCTATACTTTTGCCCTACCAACACTATTATTTTTCATCTTATTCTTCTTTTTCTCCTATTCTCAGCTTTTTAGGGTGCCTTACTCTCATTTTTAGCATATTGCCTTCGATTCTCACTCTATTTTTTCCTTCTTTTTAGCTTATTGATCAGAAAATTATTTATTTTTCTTGTACCCCTTAACACATTTTTCCTTTTTTCTGTATCACTAGCTCCCTCCTAATTTTTTGTGATTTTTCCTTACACCAGCCACCCTCAACTTAGGCTTTTGGCCTGAGTTGAGGTTCATAATATCCATCCTTTGAACCAGGGCCACTTTTGGTAGCAACCCTTAATTTAGACGTTTTGCCTCAGTCAAGGTGCGTAATGTTCAAGGAAGGACAAGGGCTAATTTTAGGATTTCTCATTCAATAAGGCTAGGTTACTCAGGTATTTACAAATGAAGCGTACATGTTAGGCTCAAATATTTGGATCAAGGGATGTATTACATATTTGGTTGGTCATTTAGGCTAAGTGGAATAATAAGAACAATGATCTAAGATTCTTTCCTAACCAACTAACCTACAGTCTAAGTAAAAGTAATAGGGAAAGCTCTAAATTGAAACATAGTATAGGAATCATGCAATACAAGCTCACATACACGACACTGATTACATTACCAATACAAACTCTCAAATCATGCTTTTCATATAATTCAATCTAACTTATCAGAACAAGCACTCTCAAATAATTAAACATGCATGGTTGCTTTGAAGACTAACTAATCAAATTTTTTGATGGATATCATTTTCATACAAAAAGTAACATATGCCATAGACATTAGTACTATATGCTACTAATACTATTTATACATCCTAAATATGCTGGTTCAACAGAAAAAAAATCCTCAAGGAAAAAGAATACAGGCAACAAAACCCTTCAAATTCAAAATTGGAATAGTTATAGGCCAAGGTTACTCAAACTTTACTGAGGCTTATAACTACCCATACCCCATTGAAAAAACGTTGTATTGTCTTCAATGCACAAAAAATCAAAATAAAGTGCAGGGGTCAAAAAGAAAACATACTTTGGTGCCTAAGCGCCTCTCTCCTCTCTTGGGTTGCCTCCGAAGTAGCGCCTGATTTAGTGTCGTGGCATGACTTGGACTACTTGATTACTTATACTTCATCAAGTATCCATGCCTCCACTGTCTTAACCTCTTTAACATTGCCAAGATATAGTTTGACTCTTTGGCCATTCACTTTAAATATTGCACCATTTCTTTTTTCCAACTCAATTGCTCCATGGTCGAAGACATGTGATACTATAAAAGGTACCAACCATCTAGATTTGAGTTTCTTAGGGAACAACCTCAATCTAGAATTGTATAAAAACACCAAATCTCTTGTTGCAAACTAGAAGTTTTCGATGCGACGATCATGCTGTAACTTCATCCATCGCTTATACAAGGCTAAAATCTTATACGTCTTTAAGTGAATTTCATTAAGATCATTTAATTGGTTCAACCTTAAGGTTGCCGCATTATTCCATTCCTTATTCAGCTTTTTGAGTGTCCATATTGCCCTGTGTTCAAGCTCTACTGGTAAATGACAGGCTTTACCGTAGACAAATTGGTATAGGGACATGCCTATAGGGGTCTTGAATGTAGTTTGGTATGCCCATAATGCATCATCAAGCTTTCGTTACCATTCAGTCCAATTTGCATTGACAGCCTTGGACAAAATCTACTTTGTGTCTCTATTCGACACCTCTACTTGCTAGCTTGTCTGAGGATGGTAAGCGGTTGCCACTTTATGCTTTACTCCATATTTTCTAGTAGAGCTTTGAACAACCTGTTGCAGAGGTAAGAACGTCCATTGTTGATGATTGCCCAAGGGGTACCAAATCCTTAGAAGATGTTCTTTTTCATAATGTTGTGACATTTTTACCTTTATTGTTGGGGAGGGCTACTGCCTCCACCCACTTTGATACATAGTCCACAACACTAGAATGTACTTGTTTCCATGAGAGATAATGAATGGACCCATGAAATATATCCTATATACATCAAATAATCCAATCACCATAATAGGGTTTAGAGGGAGCTCGTACTTGTGGGAAACACCACCTTTTCTCTAGTATTTATCATAAACTTTGGCGTAGTCGTAGGCATCTTGGTGGATGGTTGGATAATAATAGCCACCATGTAAGATCTTATGTGTTGTTTGAACTCCACTATGATTCCCACCTACTAGGGATGAGTGTCATGCCTCTAGGATGTTTATCATTTTGATCTCAGGAACATAACGATGAATAATCTCATCTGCATATACATGGAACAAGTATGGATCATCCTAAAAGAACCTTCTCACATCAGACATAAACTTGTAGTGCTGACGAGTAATCAAATCTGGTGGTATGATATCACTAACCAAATAGTTCGCATAATATGCAAACTATGGTATCAAGTCATGTAATGCTGCCAACTCTCTCTTACCAGGGAAGGAATCATCAATCTCGGCGCCATTATCAAAGTTTTCCATGACCTCATCCTTTAATCTAGACAAGTGGTCTGCAACTTGATTCTCAATCCCTTTTCTTTCAATCACATCAAAGTCAAACTCTTGAACAAGCAACACCCATTGAAATAACCATGGTTTTGTATCCTTTTTCTCCATTAAATACCCCAATGCTGAATGGTTAGTTTGTACAGTGACTTTGGTTCCCAAAAGATAAGATCTAAGATTTTCAAACGCAAAGACCACTGCAAGTAACTCTTACTCTGTAACAATGTAGTTTTCTTGTGCTGTATTTAGGGCTTTGCTAGCATAATAAATGGGATGTAGGATCTTCTCTCAGTGCTATCCCAATACCACACCTAGTGCTAACCTGTTTGCATCACACATTATCTCGACGGGCTTTGACCAGCCTAGAGCAATAATGATAGGAGCTAAAATCAACTTCTACTGTAGCCCTTCGAATGCTTTCAGACATGCATCATCAAACAATAACTTAGTATCTTTCTTAAGTAGTTTGCGTAATGCGTGTGCAATCTTTGAGAAGGCTTTTATGAAATACCTATAGAATTCTGCATGGCCAAGAAAACTCCTCATACCTTTGATAAGGATGAGCGGGGGAAGCTTCTCAATCACCTAAACTTTGGCTCTATCCACCTTAATGCCTTTGATGGAGATTCTGTTCCCCAACACGATACCTTCCCTCACCATGAAGTGACAATTTTCCCATTCCAGAATTAGATGGCATTCCTTACACCTCTGAAGCACCGCATTCAAATACTTCAAGCAATCTTCGAATGAGTCACCAACCATACTAAAGTCACCCATGAATACCTCGATATTATCTTCTACCATGTCTAAGAAGATGGTCATCATGCATCATTGGAATGTTACTGGTGGATTACACAACCCAAATGGAATCTTTTTGAATGCGAAGGTCCCGTAGGGACACGTAAATATTATTTTCTCTTGGTCTCCTGGAGCAATAGAGATCTGATTATAACTCGAGTACCCATCGAGAAACCAATACCAACCCTTTCTTGCTAGGTGGTTGAGCATTTGGTCCATGAATGACATAGAAAGTGATCTTTTTCAGTTGATGCATTGAGATTTTTATATTCCATGCACACCCTTATTTTATGACTGGGCGCATGGGGATCAACTCGTTGCTAGTATTTGGGACCACGGTGATACCTCTCTTTTGTAGAACACAGTGGACTGGGCTTACCTATTCACCGTTAACGATTGGATATATTACTCCTGCATCTAACCACTTGATGATTTCTTTGTGCATGACCTCTTGTATAGGGGGGTTGAGTCACCTTTGGTGCTCAATGCTCGGTTTATAATCCTTGACCAATTAGATATTGTGAGTGCACACCTCGGGTAGGATGCCAATAATATCAGTAATGGTCCATCCAATGACCTTTTAAAACTATTTGAGCACAATAATCAATGTGTTCACCTATTCATTATTACGATTAGCAGCAATAGTGACAAACAAAGTATCGTTAGCACCCAAAAATATGTACCTCAAGTGGGATGGAAGAGCCTTCAGCTCTAACACCGATGGCTCTTCTATAGATGGTTTGGTTGGTGGTGACTCTTGCTTCTCCAAGTCCAATTCCAGCTTATCTAGGCATCTAGGGAAACCAAATGATTCCAGATCCTTTACCGTCTCATTATATTCAGGGATGCCATCACTCTCAAAATTCATTAGCACTACTGCTAGAGGGTCGACACCCAGTCTCACCTCAATTGAGACGTCTGAATTTTCCTCATCAAAACTTTCAATGAAGAGATCACCTTCAAATCATCATTCTTTCTTGCGTGTTGATAAACTTTGAAATTGACCTCCTCCTTTCCTAACCTGAACTTGAGTAGGCCGAATTCCATGTCCACAAGTGCTTTTCCAGTGGCTAGGAAGGGCCTTCCCAAGATGATTGGGACTTCAGGATTATCAACTATACTTGACTGGAAAAGCCCCTCGTGAAGAGGCGCACTTCAATACCTTTAATATAGTCAACCTCACAGTCAAGGATCATAAAGTCTGCGGGGAATATCAATTTCTCCACTCTGACGAGGACATCATATAGTATCATCACAAACTTCTTCACTGTTCGGTCAACCATCAATAATCGCATGCTCATAGGAGTAAGGGCTCCTAGTCCTAGCTTCTTGAAAACTGCAAGGCTCATAAGATTTTTGCTAGCATCGAGATCACATAACTCCCTCACATACTCAATAACTCCAATGGTACAAGGGATGGTTAAGCTCCGAGATCTTCTCGCCTTTACACCAAGGACCTTATGGATATCACACTGCAATATTGAAGTTGTTGGGAAAGCTCCTGACTTACAGTCCACTTCTTTTTGACCAAGTCCTTCATAAACTTTGTATATTCGGGCATCTTCTCCAATGCTTTAATAAAAAAGATGTTGACGGAGAGTTATTGTAGCATGAGAGGAAGTGTTTGAGTTTACCTTCCTCCTTCTTCTTCTTGAGTCTGAGGGAAGAGAGAAGGAGGTCGAGGAATGGGTTTCAACCTCTGTGGCATTGGCATTGCATCACTTTTCCCATCCTTAGCGCGAACATCTCCAGTCTTAACATTCTTACTCTTAACCATCTCCTCATGAACATCAGCATCATCAACTGGCATAAAGGGGTAAATGGTATATTTTCCACCACGAGTTGTGACTGCCATACACTGCCCCTTATTTTTAGGATTTTGCACTATGTTGCTGGGCAGTATACCTTTTTGGCGTTGATTTAACTGAGTTACATCTGACCAAATTATTGCTCAAGCTACTTGATAGCTATAAAATGAGACTCAATTTTTTGATTAATACTAGAGATGTCATATTTCATCCCCTTTAGTCTCTCATGTTGAGCGTCAACCTTCTTCAACAGACGATCGAGCATCTTCTCAATGCGAGAGTTGCCAGTTCTAGAATCTCGGTTATGTGGTGGGACATATGAACCATTTCTATAACCATCTCTGTGTCTCTAATCAATATCTCTATCCTGGCCCCTGTTACTATCATAGTAGCCTCCTCTGTTGTTGTCTCTAAAGGCGTCATCTCTATTATAGCTCCGACCTTGGTTTCCTTGACCTTGACACTAATAGTCCTGATTGGACCCTTGGGCGTTGGTCCGAAAACCCATCATCTAATCTGCAATAAAACAAGTGTCCTCCTCATATTAAGGCTCCTCATACATGGGTGCTCATGGAGGTTGATGAGATACTGGATTCACCCATTTTTAGTTCTGTTTCATCAAAAACTCCACATTGGTACTTATTCGGCAAGCTCTTGCATCACATCTTCACTGGTTTGTGCTTGTGCCAGACTAGTACTTATTGAAAACAAGCTCTTTGTAGTAGAGTTTTCCTCCATGCACAATTTGTCTTAACCACTCTTTCAATTCATTTTGCTACCTCTTGAAATGGACGATCTATAAATGAGCCTCCCATGATAGTGTCAACAATGGCTTGGCTATTTTCGTCCAAGGCTCTATAGAAGATCTCCACCAGGGTTTCATTAACAATTTTATGGTTTGGGACACTCCTCAAGAATTTTGTGAACATCTCCCACGTGGTACGGAGTGAATCACTGGACACTTACTTAAAGTTGTTGATCAGCACCTTCAATTTCAACATTTTTGATATCGGGAAGAACCTATCCAAAAAGACCTTCTACAATTGTGCCCAGGTTGTGATTAAACTCTGTAGAAGCTCAGATAACCATAGCGTTGCATTGTCTATGAGAGAAAGTGGGAAAACATGGGCCCAACAACATCCATAGACAGATTCTGGTTTCCTATCATGCTCTTACAAACAAACACAACATTGTGTAGATGGTTAGATGGATCCTCCGATGATAAGACCATGAACAATCCATGATTCTATAGTATTTGGAGTAACCCACTTGACACGATGAACTTTGTGTCATCCGATAGTGGAGGTAACATACTAGATCTCGTGACATCCATCGCCATAAGATCAAACCGATATTGATTAGCTGCGGCTTAAAGAACCTGTGGCGGTGGGTTGTTATTTCCTTTGTTTGGGTTCAGTGCTGCATTCATCGCGTTATCTGCAGCGTTGTTCATGTTATCCTGGATCATTCTCCATAGCGTCCTTTAGATCTCTAGGTCAAACAAAGTCAAGGAGTTGCCTCAACTACAAGTGTTGTGCATACACTACACCTACACACTGAAATAAAACAAAAGTAACAAAAAACATAAAATAAGGGAAACAAGGGTTAATTTCCAATTTACTCAAATTTAATCAAGTCTATTCCCCGACAACGACGTTAAAATTTTGATGTCGCCCAAGCTACACCTCCTTTTTGAAGGTTAAAATAGTCATTGTCAAGATATATAGCCTAACCAAGGTTAGGGTCAAACCCACAGGGAATATGGTAGATTTTAGATTAATTCCATGCAAACCGAGTTGATCAACCTACTTATCTCTCGCAAGGGGGGATCTGTAATTGCAAGAAAAATAAACCTAGACTAGTGCAAGTGTTGTGAAATCAGTAGAAGAGTTAACTAGGGTAGTGTGTTCCTCATGATTCCTTAACTCAGTATTACCAGATAATTGTAATCTTTTCCGATGTGTAGATGCAGAACGATAAGTGAAGTTCACCAAACCCTTTGATCCAGGTGAGAGGTAAATTTCACTATGAGATTTGATCCATCTCCGCAATGTGACATTACTGACCCTTACCTATTGTCCCAATACAACCACCCCTTGATCCAGTTTGATTGATTATATGAGAAAACATCAATCAAATCCTGTTAATTATTCTCTTTTCCTATTTATCACCTCCTTGATCCGGCAAGTAACACTAGGTCAGTTCTAACATTGGCCTCCGTTAAAAAATATTTAAGAAAGCGAAGAGAAATAAATAATACATTCATACAAACTTTTTAAGAATTATGAATTATTCGATTTTACCTTGTTAATTCTCCATGGTTCCCACAACCCTAGTTGTGGATTTTGCTATTCATGATCAGTGTAGATGCAAAAATCATGATAGTAAATAACATAAGTAAAAACTTACACAGATGCATGTAAGAACAAGAAATCCAATCTCTTCAATGACAATCACAAATACAAATTAAGAACACCCAATATTGTTTTACAAGTGACTCTCAACGTTCTCTCCTCAAAACTTTTTCAAAACTATACAAAAAAACCTAAAAACCTATTTATAATTTTTAAAATACAAAGACAAATCAAAATAGGAGAGCTGGGTCGGCAGACTTTATAGGCACTTCTTTGAGCCGTATGCAGTTCCACGACTCGTATTCAGGGTGTTCGTGGGTGTGATGCATGCCATGTCTATGAACAAGAGGCTAAGATAACGTTCTAGGAAATTATCTCAATTCATTTATTCCTTATGTCATGCCATGAGATCTTGATGAGTCTCTAAACTGTGGTATTGTCGTTCTTTTAGAAAATTCCTCTAAGAAGAGCTCCCCTTCCTCGTCCCGCTCAGGAAGTTGAGGAAATGACTCCTCGGGCAGAGGTTGAGGAACAGGTGACCCATGCTGAGTTTCACAATGTTGTATCTATGTTGGCCCAAGCTGTGGCCAACCAAGCTCGGCCCATCGACCTTGCCCGGTCACTACTCTGACTTTGAGAGTAAGGGACTTCACTCGTATGAACCCTCTGGAGTTCTACGGTTGTAAGGCCGATGAGGATGCTTAAGAATTTGTGGATGAGCTCACCAAAGTCTTGTCAATTATGGGTGTGAGTTCGGACGAAAAGACGGAGTTGGCGGCCTACCAACTCAAGGATGTTGCTCAAGTTTGGTATAGACAATGGCTTATGGAGAGGGTGGTTGATGTGAAAGTAGATTGGGAGGAGTTTAAGATGGCCTTTCTTGATCGGTTCTTCCCACTTGAGCTTAGGAAAGCCAAGATGACTGAATTTATTAACCTTTATCAAGGCTCCATGACCGTGAGGGACTATGCCCTCAAGTTCACCAAACTCTCCAAGTATGCTCCTACACT
>JBCEWC010017936.1:0-12226 GCA_038996855.1 Solanum aculeatissimum
TATGAAAAATACGTTATTATTGCAAATAAACCCGTTTATTTTAAAAGTTTTAAAAATACCTATTTTAATCAAATGACAATCTAAAATGAGTTTAGATCGGTCAAAATTGGGTGTGAACAATGGGCCCCAGTTAATAATAATAGCTTTCATATGCAACATTATATAAAAGAATTTTAGGGGGGAAAATTTAAAGTTGAATAAAAGCTATAATCTCCCTCAAAGAAAACTAAAGCTTTAACCATTGGGGCAGTATTCAGCATGAAACCTGCTTTTAACCTCTTTTTAACTTTCGAAAATGTTTGACAAATTCTAAAATGACTTAAAATAAGTCAAAAAGGTTCCCCCTCCGTGTTTTTTTTTTTTGGCTTAAAAGCCATTCATGTTTGACCAACAGATTTACCTTTTTATCCCGAATGTTCATTTATAATTTCTATATTATTTTGCTCCTACTTTTTTTCTCTATTTTTTTCTTTAAAAGAATTTGCTCTTTTTTTCTTCTTCTTCTTGCTCTTTCTTTCTTCCAACTTTTCCTTCTTCCTGTTTTTTCTTTTCTTCCGTTTTTCTTTTTTTTTTTTTTTGCTCTTTTTTCCCCTTCTAAATTATTTTCTTTTTATTTTTTTAAAATTATTTATGGTAAAGAAGAAACATAGACATTACTTATTGTAAATATGGTTTAAAAAATACTCAAATATTTCATGCATTTTATCAAAATTATATATTTTAAAAATTAAAAATAACTTAGACATATAAAATAACTTATATAATCAATTTATATTGAAGATGAATTACAATAAATTAATTATAATTCAATTTAATTTAAAAACAAAAACTTAGAAACTTAGAGTAATAATTAACATTTTATAATGTGTAACAACTTAAGAGTATTTCAAACATTTTGATTAAAAAAAGTGCTTAACAGCACTTAGGTATCAAACACATTAACAATATTTTTCTTCAGATTAAACAATTTTATCCAAACACGTAATTACTTATTTTTAAAATAAGTTTCAACACTTTATAAGGTATTTTTGAAGTACTTTTTAAAAGTCACTTTTTCAGCTAATCCAAATGAGTTCTAAGTAGCTAAACTGTTGCTTCTTATATAAGAGAAAATATACGAGGGAGCAATCCATTGACATGCCTACTTCAATAAGAATATTTAAAGAAAATAGAATAATTAATGAGGTAATTTATTACCACACAAATATATACCATTTATATAACCTTATAACTTTAAATGTATTGACATGTGTGTAAATTTGTAACTACTTTTGAGTAAAACAATCAATTGTCTATTGAAAAAAATACTTCAACATTGATATCCCTCCCCCACCACACACACACGTTAGGGAGAAACAAAAATGAGATAATTTACTATCACACAAATATATAATTTTTTTTAGAGAAATATATTAAAATTATTCAATCAACACCACTTAAAATTTATTAATATTAATAAAGTATTCACTTTATATGATTTACAACTACACAAATATATATAATTTATTTTAGATCAAAATTTTAAAATTATTTAATTAATAATATTTAAAAAATAATAATTTATAAATAAATATTTATTCCGAACACTACATGCATATTTCATCACTAGTTTGACATTTCTTTTTTAACCATTTTGACATTAAAGCGGGAGTTTTGACTTTTTTTTTTTACCCCAATGACACTAGTTTGCAAAAAGTCGGTAAAAATAAACACAAGTATGAGGTGTTACCTTTTTAATTCTAATTGTAAGTGCACATAAAAAATCAAGTTGCCCTAATATTTTTTCATGGAAGTGTGATTAAACAAAAATTGAAGGGGAGCCTTAAACTAAAGAATAGAATTCTCTACAAGACTACAAAATTAGTTCTTCTGATCTAATTTCTAGTGAGACAATATGTCTATTGAGCTAGTAAATATTCTTGCCTTCCACTCCACAAATAGCCCTTTGATCCAACCAATCTAAAAGGCAAATACATGCAAAATTTGCCACCTCCATCATACATAAAGTAACTCTTGGAGAAGAAGATTTTATTTTTATAGCACTTGAAAAAAGAATAATTGAACGTATTGGTTAATAGGCGAGAATTGATGATAATGACGTCAGGATTTGAACAATATAACTTTGAATATCATAAATATATAATGAAATCAAAATTTATTATTTGTCTAAAATCCTAATAAATGCATATAATTAACAAATTATTAAATTCAAATCAACTTATAAATGATCGACCACATCGTCCATCTTTTGTGGTACTCATTCAAGATGTTTAGCAAAATCATACCTACTCATATTAGTTATAATTGCATGGAATAGAGGGCATTGATTTCGTCGTGTCTCCGGCTCTTTGCCCATTGGCAATTGGCACAAGAAACTCGGTCCCCTTTCTTTAGTAATATGTCCCTTCATTTTTACTTATTATTGTTGGATTTGGTACACTCATTATAAGTATTTTAGTACACCATCTTTATTAATTGATGTTTAATACTCTCTCTCCAACAATAGTTGTTCACTATTGACTTGACATAGATATTAAAAAGCAGTAAATAATATGTATGCTTTTATCAAATCACTCTTTGAATATAATAAATACAATATCTTGAAAAATATAATTAAAAAATAACTACAATTAATGATAAGAATAACTTAGAAATTAAATATAAAATTATCTCTTGATTTTATAAAGTAGATAAGTATTATTGCACATATATTTTAATATAGTACACAACTATTGTTGAACAGAAGAAGTATTAGGTGTTGAAATATGATTGAAAAATAGTATTTAATGTTAGGAGTAGAACATGGACCACAAAAATACAATTATTATTTTTGATATGTCAAAAGAGATAAATAAAAAATGATATTTTACAAATAAGTGACAAGTAAATGTAGTTGGTTCCCTATTGACTGCATATATGTTACGTACTAATCTAATTGCACCTAAGCCATCCTAGTTAAGAACTAGATCATGATGATGCTTTCTTTTGAAATCACTAATTTCAATTAGTTTTTGATTATGCGGTATTATCATTACAAGATCACTTTGCGCCTCTTTCCTTTTCTTTTCACTTTTACCTTTTTTATATATATAAATTTTTTGGAGTACACTTGTTTTGCTTTGGTGGAGGAAATGATGGTTCCTTGAGTCTTTGTGGAACTTTTGCAAAGAAGGGTTTCGATTTGCCTCAACTTCAATAGCTATTGAGAAGATAACAGCTAATGAAAGCTCAGTATTAGCTCAATCGGAACCCTTCCCTTGGGGCCCATTAGAAAGGTAGAAATTGCATTCGATAATTAGTTGTCATCCTACTATTCACTTCAAAATTAATGTTGGATTACAATATTTTTATTAGAAAAAATATTTATGAGTTTAAAAGTCAAAAACACATTTAAACTATCCTAATTTTTTAAGTTTCATACCTGATTTAGTGATAGCGGGAGTTTTTTATCTGAATTATCATTCAATAGTTAGCAAGACACAAAAATACGAATAAGAATATTTTTGAACTCGAAAAATAACAATAAAAAGACATTTTTGCACCAAAATATTTATGTTAAAGGCATGTGTTGACAAAATTATCAATGGAGTGTACTTTTACTTTTTTTTTTTTACCCTTTCCATATAAGATTTAACCAATATAACATAATTAATCTCAATAGATACTTTATATACCAACATATGACAAATAACATGAAAAGTCTCACATGCAGGTTACTTCGTTTATAATCTATAGGGGCATTTTGAAGCTCTATACAAGTACAACACGAGGTAGTTTGATTCATATTCTAATTATACAAGAATTATAATGAAAAGAATACTATTTTGTGGTGCATAATAATATTATTTGGATAATAATTATACTTCTTCTCTAGTGGCTATGGGAGCAATTAGAAATAGGTGGCTTATTGTTTCATGCTTACGAGCATCACAACATCAGCATCTAGAGGCAATACAAATAATTCCTCTTTAGGTTATCATCAATAGCCATTTGTTTCCCATAACCTTCAAAGGAAAAAAATAATTTTAAATGAGAAGCTTTTGTCAATAATGAAATGAGCTAATATTAAGAATTTAAAATAAAGAAATAATTAACTGATTAATAAAACAATTTAATTCAATTAATTTTGAGTTATGACTATTTATAAATTAAGGGGTCGTTTGGTGTGAGGGATAAAAATAAATAGTGATGGCATAAAAAAAATAGTGAAGGGATAAAATTTTGATTTCTTGTTTGGTTGCATAGCTTGGGATAACTTATCCCACTATTTATACCACAATGATGGAATGAATTATCCCATATCCATAGTGGGATAAGTTATCACTAGATAATTAATCCTGGAATAAATTATTCCCAACCAAACGACCCCTAAAAGGTGGAAGAAGGGACATTCTTAAATAAAAAACAAACACAGAGGATATTTTTAAATAATAAAAGAAAATTAGTGGAAATCCATTTCCAATAAATTAGAGATATTCTTAGCTTTTTTTTCCATAAATAAAAGATACCTATGCTTTTTAGGCGGGTGAAAGTTTCCATATCTACTGACAAAATTATGCCAAAAACACATTTCATTTCCAGCAACATGTCTTTCCTCCCAACTTTTGCCTGACGACCTCCTTTTTCTAGCTACTTAAAATAAGAATTATGCTAATCTCAAAAGAAGAACACCAAAAGTAGTAGACAGATGAGCCGTTTGGTGTGAGGTATAAAATAAAATAATTTTGATATAACATATAACATGATTTTATTTTATATTTAGTTGGAAGTATTAGATAATGCTTAGAATATTTATCATTTAATAGAGATAAGTTATCTCTTATAAATGCTGAAATAACTTATCCCATAATAACTTATTCCGGAATTAATTATTCCGAAATAACTTGTTACCAACCAAATAGCCCCAAAATTCCAAATTTATATTCCATCAAATTAACAAGGCAAACACTCAATTAATTTTTAGAATATATACCTATTCTCACAAGAATTCAAGTGTAAAACAGTTAGGTAAAAAGTTAATGAGGAAAATTTGTAATAAATAAAAGGAGAATAACAGATGATAAGACAACAAGAATTGCTACTACTAATTTGAAATAGCTAGTGTTTGTTAAGCTAATATAACTCCACATAATAAAAAAGGACCTATTTTATTGGGTAAAAGGAGAGAAATGACACAAAAGTTGAGTGTCAGTCACTACCAATACCATTCTGGGTTTTGGTCCTCCATTTTTGTGATTGTGAGCGTCTCAACACGTCTATAGGCCAAAACTTTTTCTGGGTCCATCGCATTTCCTGTATTTAATGCAGCTTAATTAAATGCAAACCAGAAAAGATTAGTTATACTCTATTATATGCAAGCAAATCTGAGGTGTCAGCCTGCAGCAACCTTTAATAGAAAGAAGAATTTACGTCCTGTGAAATGTGAATCTTTGAAAGGGACTTCATCTTGGTAAGTAAGAAAATGATGAGTTTTTCCCTCATCTGTTAAGAGTATCCATCTTCTCTTTGCCTCTCTCATTCATTCATTTGCTAAAACATTGCTTACAAATGTGCTATCTTTCTCTCTTCAACATAAAATGGGTTCTCACATTTGATTTTTTGAGCTGATTGGCTCTTCTGGTGTAAGATGAAGTTTATCAAGTTCTTGATGATTTTTCTTCTTTATTTTGGCTCTGTCATTGGTCAGCTTCCCTCCCAGGACATATTGTCTCTGCTCGAGTTCAAGAAAGGTGTCGAGCGTGATCCAACAGGGTTTCTCCTTGATTCTTGGAATGAGGAGTCCATTGATTTCAATGGATGCCCTTCATCTTGGAATGGGATAATGTGTAATGATGGTAATGTTGCGGCAGTTGTCCTTGACAACTTGGGTTTAGTTGCGCATGTGGATTTAAGTATATTTGCTAACCTTACAATGCTCGTTAAGCTCTCAATGGCAAACAATTCAATCTCTGGGAAAATGCCTGGCAACATTGGTAACTTCAAGAGCCTTCAGTATCTAGATCTGTCTTGTAATCTATTCAACTCCTCTTTACCGCCAGAAGTTGGACAGCTACGAAGCTTAAAGAATCTGTCATTAGCTGGTAATAACTTCTCCGGCCCAGTACCGGACACAATTTCAGGGCTCATGTCTATTCAATCTTTGGATTTGAGTAACAATTCTTTTTCCGGGCCTCTACCTTCATCTTTGATGAAATTGACTGGTTTGGTATACCTTAATCTATCTGTTAATGGATTCATAAAGGAAATTCCTAAAGGATTTGAGCTGATGGAAAATCTTCAAGTGCTTGACTTGCACGGAAATATGCTTGATGGCAATTTGGATCCAGAATTGTTGCTACTTACCACTGCAACTCATGTTGACTTGAGTGGAAATTTGCTAGTGAATTCTGTTTCTCAGCAGCAGAAATTTCTGCCAGGTTTATCTGAGTCAGTCAAATATTTAAATCTTAGCCATAATCTGCTGAAGGGTTCGCTTGTAAGTGGCGATGAAGCTCAGATATTTGGTAACTTGAAGATCCTGGATTTGAGTTACAATCAGCTGTCAGGGGCATTACCGAGTTTTGATTTTGTTTATGATCTCCAGGTGCTTAAACTTGCTAACAACATATTTTCTGGATTTATCCCTAATGATCTTTTGAAAGGAGATGCATTGCTTCTCACTGAATTGGATTTAAGTGGAAACAATCTCACAGGTAAATACATGAATTTTCAAAACCCTTTGGTAAATCGAGTTATCTATATGAGAATGACTTTTTTCTGCTGTTTTCCATAATCTCTTCATTTTGCAGGTTCAATAAGCATAATAACATCGACAACATTGCACACCCTTAACTTATCCTCCAATGCTCTATCTGGTGAACTTCCCTTCGTGACTGGAACTTCTGCGGTGCTTGATCTCTCGAAAAATCAGTTCAAAGGTAATCTAACTAGAATGCTGAAATGGGGGAATATTGAATTTCTTGACCTCAGTCAAAACCATTTGACTGGAAACATACCTGAGGTTACAGCTCAGTTTCTGCGTTTATATCACCTCAACCTTTCAGGTAATACTCTGACAGGATCTATCCCGAAAGTTATCACACAGTTTCCTAAGATCACTGTCCTTGATCTCAGTTTTAACCAGTTGGATGGGCCTCTTCTTACTTCTCTACTAACTTTGCCCACTATTGAAGAACTTCACCTACAAAACAATGCACTTGCTGGAAGCATTGATTTCTCTCCTCCGGCTAGTACTCCTAAGCTTCGTGTTCTTGATCTTTCTCATAATCAGCTCGCTGGTTACTTTCCTGATGGATTTGGGTCATTGACTGCACTTCAAGTACTTGACATATCCGGAAATAATTTCTCCAGCTCTTTGCCAACTTTCATGGTTAATGTTATCTCTCTTACTTCTTTAGACGTTTCAGAGAATCATTTCAGTGGTGAACTGCCAAAAAACCTGCCTAACAGCCTCCAAAGCTTTAATGCATCACTCAATGAATTCTCTGGTGTCGTGCCTGAGAATTTGAGAAAATTTCCCTTATCATCTTTCTACCCAGGAAACTCTGCACTTCAATTTCCGAATCCTCCCTCAGGATCTGGTCAAGCTTCAACAGAAAAGCATAAGAGCAGGCAAATTAAAACTATTATCAAAGTGGTGATCATCGTTGCTTGTGTGGTTGTTCTTGTTATTGTAATCTTGCTGGCCATTTTTATATTTTACTTACGGGCATCGAGGAAGTCCCATGCACATGTTACTGACAAAGACATCCACCGTCAAATCCAATCAAATCCTTCTGGTTTTAGCAGTAGAGAAGGTGCAGTAGTTTCAGCACACAATGTTACAGCTGCTTCACGGAAAGCATCATCATCAGAAGTAATTAGTCAAGATGAGAAAACGACAGGTTTCTCCCCTTCAAAAATGAGTCATTTCACTTGGTCACCAGAGTCAGGGGATTCATATACTGCAGAAAGCCTTGCTGATAATTTGGCTGGAGAGCTGTACTTCCTTGATGATACAATCTCTTTTACAGCTGAGGAACTATCTAGGGCCCCAGCTGAAGTCTTAGGCAGAAGTAGCCATGGGACATCTTACAGGGCAACACTAGATAATGGGCTGCTCTTGACTGTGAAATGGTTGAGAGAAGGAGTGGCCAAACAGAGAAAGGATTTCACAAAGGAGGCTAAAAAGTTTGCCAATATTAGGCATCCAAATGTGGTGGGATTAAGAGGTTACTACTGGGGTCCCACACAACATGAGAAGCTTATTCTTTCAGATTACATATCTCCTGGAAGTCTATCAAGTTTTCTCTACGGTAAACCTTATCTTCTCTCATCCACCTTGCAGTTCGTCTTATGCATATCGTTTGCTACAACAGTTATAAGTCATAACATACTTTCAATCTTTTCTCATTTTTGATATTGTTTAGTATTTCATAGAAAACGATTTGTTAGTTCTTGTGGTGCATGAATTTTCTCAGTCTGTGGTAAATGAATTAAGGAGAAGAAGTTATTTTCATTTATTAGTTACAGCAGTTAGTTAGTGGCAGTTGCGATACAGATTCGGTTAGACTGTTAGAGAGTCCAGCTAAGTCATTTATTCAATGTATAGCTTGTATTCAGTTCATTCATAATCATATATGAAACTACACTCTTTCTCTTCTGAATCTATTCTCTCTTCTCTCTCAATATTTGTTCTTCTTTAGTTATTTTTCTCAAGGGAACTCATGAAACAGTCACTTGATCTCGAATTCCTGCAATCAAGTAACAAACTGCATTATCATGAAAATACAATATAGCACTTTCACAGTGGAATTCTTCAACTTACACTGCTGAAGTCTAGCTTCTGATTTATTGCCAGAAAACTTGAAACTTGTCCAAGGCCCTATATACACACTATGCATTTCTTTGTTATCTGGTCCAACTGGAAGTGTAAGCAGGCCTTAACTTTGTCAATATACCTGCACTGGCAGTAAGTTCAGCAGTTTGTGTTACTGTTGTTCTTTCATGGCAAGATGCTATAAATAACTCTTCGGGCATTTTCAATTTTTTTAATTGAAAAAAAGAAGAGCAACTTTGTTTTCTCTCAAAGACAGAATAAACTTTTCATATGCTTTCGCCATGAAAAACTTTCCTCATTCAAAAGTAACTTTTTCCTGGTGACAATTTATTGTTTGTAGTTTGTACAGTGTAAGGTTTCTTTATACACATTTTAACATGCTGCAACTTTGCAGATCGACCTGGAAGAAAAGGTCCAGCGCTAACCTGGCCCCAAAGACTCAAAATATCAGTTGATATTGCACGTGGCCTGAATTACCTCCATTTTGACCGTGAGGTTCCTCATGGAAACCTTAAAGCAACCAACATCTTGTTGGATGGTCCTGATCTTAATGCACGAGTTGCTGATTACTGCCTTCACCGTCTTATGACTCAAGCCGGGACAATTGAACAGATTCTTGATGCTGGAGTGTTAGGTTATCGTGCACCAGAGTTGGCTGCGTCCAAGAAACCACTGCCTTCCTTCAAATCAGATGTATACGCTTTTGGGGTCATTTTGTTGGAGCTCCTAACTGGAAAATGTGCAGGTGATGTTGTTTCGGGTGAAGATGGTGGAGTGGACTTGACTGATTGGGTAAGGTTGAAGGTGGCAGAAGGTGGAGGATCAGATTGTCTTGATAATGCATTGTCACCTGAGATGGGAAATCCAGCAATGGAGAAGCAAATGAAGGAGGTTCTTGCAATAGCTTTACGGTGCATACGTTCTGTATCTGAAAGGCCAGGTATCAAGACTGTATACGAGGACCTTTCATCTATTTAGTTTTCCTCATTTTGGCTTTGGTGAACAGATGTTTTTGGCTTTTGCTTGGGAATCAAATAGCTCATTGGCTTCCCTTGAGTTGTAGGATTAGCAAGTTTTATTAACCATTGTTTGTTGTAAATTGGGGCATATTTATAATGTATACAACTTGCACCCCCCACCCTTGTTTTCTTTTGCTGTATGATTCCAATCTTTGATTACTTCTTTTGCTAGTAGTGTCTATATGTTACTTTTAGAGCCGCAGAGGACGAATGATGACATGAACGTCTGATTTGATTGAACTTTAACTCGAAATAAATGCAAAAGTAAACATAACAAAATACACTAGTATTTCGCCTTAAATTCTGAAATATTATTAGGCAAGTTATTCTTGACAAGTTTTAGTGAAGTTTTAGCATGCGTTGTCCCCAATTTTTTCTAAGAATATTTCACTATTTCAAAAAATATGATTTATATCCCTAAGTTCTAAACATTATTAAAAATACTCATAAGTTTGTATCATCATTCTAAAGTGAACATATTTAGTTAAAAAATAACCTTATAACATAAGTGGTGACAATCATCAATAGCAAAATAACAATATGGGCAAGTTCTATACATTAATCGCATATTGAAACTTATCACTGATTCAATTGGAATTATAATCCGTTAAAAGTAAATTGTTCTTTTTTTTCACAATCTTGTTACTCAAATTATATTCAAATATTTTCGGAAGAGGTTGATAACATTAGTTGGAGTAAATAAATGATAGGTAATTTTTAATAAAATATAAAAATTTGAAATAATGTTTAAATATTTAAAACTTCCCAAATACTATCTCATGTTTTCAAATGCTAATCTATTTAGTATGTGAGAATTTAAAAATTCTTCAAATATATTTGTTAAGTTTTATGGCCAAACACCACTTCTCATGTGTTTTCAAAAAAATTTCCAAAATTTTTTGGGGCACTTAGTCTAAAAACTTGCTAACTAACAAAGAAATTACAGTAGTAAAATCTCTGGCTTTCTTAATTAAAAAACAGACTCCTAAAATAACATAAACAAATCCTTGAAAGTGACTTTCAACACTTTTTAAAATTGTTACACGCAATATGGTCTTGAGACATCATTCTGGATCAAATGTAGCAAAATCCTATCTTTTCTCTGACAAGCTCGAACCTGCTAACAGAAATGACTAGGTAAAATATCAAGCACTTGATTTTCTATTTTGCAATAATTCAATATTGCTTTTCACCAATCTTTTGTATCCATTGAAAAATATAACTTGATATTAAAATATTTAAGGATGACGATGGGGCGGGTACGAGACGGGTCTAGAGCTATGTGGGGCGAGATAGGTTTAAAGTTATGTGGACGGGGCAGGAGGGAGAAGTAATTATTTTTAAAACTAATGCAGGGCGGAGTGGGTTGCGAGTTTAAAGAACCAAATAGAAATTTGAAGAAAATTAAATCTTTGTAATTAGTAAAAATCAAAGATATAGACTTTTTATATTAAACATTGACTTTAATTTAATTTTTTTCTAAAATTTAAACCAGACATGTCCGGAAAATTGTTAGTTGTTGAAATATTAATTAGAACTTTTAATTAATGATTAAGAAATAATTATTAAAATATCAACTAAAAATAGTTAATTAGTTGTTGAGATGTTAATTAGCAGAAATTTTTTAAAAAAACTATGAATTTTTATTTTTCATATTAAATTAAATTAAAAAATAAAAGAACTTAAAAATTTAAGCGTGGTGGGGTGTGGTGGGTTGAAAATGAAAAAAATCATCATGTGGGGCGATTTAAAAAGTTTGCGGGTTGAGCTCAACCTGCCCTGCCCCGCCTCGCCCCACCCCATTGTCATCCTTAAAAATATTTAGTTCTTTTATAAAAGACTGAATTCTGTTATATGGCTATCATAACTTGATTTTCTACAAATATCTCAGTACCTTAATCTTACTTTAGTGTGAATCTATCATAATTTTTCTTAGTCATAGTGCTTGATTTGCAACAATTGTTGCTACTATAAACTTTGTTTCAACAGTTGATTGAGCCACTATTTCTTGCTTTTCTGAGCACCATAAAAAGCATCTTGAGCTAAAATTGCAATAGTACCTTGAGGTACTTCTTATATCGTCAACGACTCACCCCAACCGCTTTCAAAATATTCATAGACTTTGAAGTGTCGATTTTTGCTAAATTTGACGCCATATGTTAGAGTTTTGTAAAGATATATAACTACTCTCTTTGTGTTATGATCCAAGCTAGATCGTAGGTGTAACACGGTGGGTCAAAAACCCCATAGAAACCCCAACAAAGTTATCTTAGCATATCATGAGCAACAAAAATAAGAATCATCAATCAATCCTGGAAAGTAAAGTGGAAGGTAAAACTCAATAAAGTTCAACAAGAAACAAAGGTACATATCCAATTAAACGGGCTTA
>JBCEWC010017937.1:0-12226 GCA_038996855.1 Solanum aculeatissimum
AAATTTGCGGTGTTTGATCCACGAGCTTTCTCTAGTTTCTTGTTAGAATTCTTGATCCCCTTTTTTGAATTATGAGGCCCTTATATATAGTTGTAGAATAGAGCAATCATGATAGAACCAAACCTTCTTCCGGCCAATCAGATTTAAGGTGACATGGCGCATAGAGAGAGCAATGTTTGATTGGTTGGAACACATCACTTGCACATGTGGCACATTCTTATTGGCCTTTGATTGAGATAGGAATGTCATGTCATTTTGATACATGGCGTGATCCTATTGGTTTCTTTGCTTGACTTGGCATGCCATGTCATTCGACACGTGGCATCAAGTGGGCCTCTAGGATGAGAGGACATTGGGCCTAACAAAATGGGTCATCTTCTATTAGCCCAAATAAATAAATTTGGGCTATTAAATCCATATTTTATTGGATTTAGTTAATTAACCCGCTTATATTAATCTATAATATTTGTTTGGACTAATATATTTTGAATTTAATATGATTTGAACCATTTTTATAAAATTTATATTTTTTATAAATTTCGTATGATTACACATGGTTCAAATCAAATTTAAAATATTATTTTTAAATTTTTTAATTATTTCTTTTAATTTAATTTTGATCTTGGGAAATCAGCTCAATATTTTATTTTATTTTTAAAAAAATTGTTGAAATAAAATTAGACTATGAATTACTATTTTCTTTAAAAATTATATTTTGTTGATTTATTGGCACATTTATATTATTATATTTCAAATTTTCTGAGTCAAAATCTTAAATCCGTCACTGACTGCAAGCTACCGAAATCACCCAAACCCCATGGACAGAGCAACAACAACCAACTATGCTTCATCTCCCTTGAGGCGCAACACTTTCATATCTCTGTCCAGAGGAGTGCAAAATCAGACGACCTTCATTTATTTTGATGCCATGATTTTATTTATGTGGTTGTTTTTTGTTTTTTTCTATTTTTTGAAATTAAATTTATTATTTTAAATATTTTTCGGTGAACTATACTTTTATTACTCCATTTTGTTGACTCACTCTTTGTTGAGTTTTACTTCTCCAATTTGCATAGGCTTATATTTGGAGTGACAGCATTGTCTCCTTTAGTGAAGTTTTATGTGTATATTTCATGTGTCACTTAAAAAAAATAACATCAGTCGAATTCAATTATTGATTCTCAAGGGTGGTAATACAAGTGTTAAGTATTATTTTAGAGAATAATATTATTTGATTTAATTATTTTATGTTTAATTTTAGTTGAAATGATTACGCACGTTTTTTTGTGCCTTGATCCATTAATTTGCTTTTGTATAATTATAATTGTGATTCGAAATTTTATATCAAATGCTTAATAATATATATTTACTATTATTTTTTAAAAATAATCTTGCTCCAATAAAAATATATGTTTTAAAAGGCTTTCGACTGTCATTACTTCCTACTTATTTTGAGAGGAAATAGAAAAATTGTCAAGAGCTTGTTGTGATTAATGGATAGAGATAAGAGAATAAGTACTACCACTTTTTATCATCGTAATTTTATTTAGGGAAAAAAACATCTCTATACACTTTAAGCTACTATATTACATAAATGTGTCAACAAAACTTATTTACAATCAAATGTCAATAATTTTTTAACAAAAGTATACCTACATTGGAAAAAGTCAAAAAAAAAAAAGAGAACAAATAAACATTCATGGGGAAAGACCAAAAAAAAAAGGAAAAAGGGAACAAAAATGGCCCAAAAAAATGGAACAAATAAACATGCATGAGAAATGCAAAAAAAAAAAAAAAAAAACACAAAAAAAATATTAATTAAGGGATTTGCTTAATTAATGAGTTTTGTCTCTCATACATGTGAGAAAGCACAAAAAAAAATGGAAAAAAATAAAAATAGCGGACGAAAAATTAATTAAAAAAATTTCTTTCTAAAAAATAATATTAATCAACAATAAATATTTTTTTTGGATTTTATTAATACCGGACGAAAATAGTTAGTGTTTTTTTTGTGGATTGACGATGGTATTGTTGGTTATTTTTTTAGTGGTTTGTTTGTTCTGATTTATTTGGTTGGTTATTTATTTAAGTTGTTTTTGTTGGTATCATTTATTTGGTTGGTAATATTTTGATATTTGATTTGTATTTTTTTATTTATATTTGGTTGGTATTTTTTTTTTTTTTTTTGTGTTTGATTGATATTTTCTTGATTTGTTTGATGTGATTTATTTGATTGGATATTATTTGATGTTAATTTGGTCTTACCTTGTATTTAGTTATTTTTGTTGGTGTTAATATTATTTATAATTGTTAAAAAAAATGATGGTAAATTTGTTGATTGTATTTGGTATTCGGTATTCGTAAAGACCAAAAAATAGTTAATGGTTGTTTGGTGAAATGTTGATTTCAAAGTTTGATGGTTTGTGTATTTATTTGTTAATATTTGATATTTATATGTTGAGTTTTAGTTAGTAATATTTGATATTTATATGTTGAGTTTTAGTTAGTAATATATCTCTTCAGTTCTCTATTTTAGAAATTTAATTATTCAAAAATATTTATATAAAGATAATTAATTTCAAAATCTCTAACCGTAATATTATACACACACATCTACTTGGTATTTTTTTAAATGATGTTAAAAATATATATTTAAAATAGAAGTTTTAATCTAACTATTTAAAGTAGGAAAAAACTAAAAAGTTAACAATTGATTTTTTTTGGTAGAAAATGTAACAGAAAAAAATTACTACGGAAAGATTTGAACTACTCCTATTTTTTCTCTACTTCTCCTATTTTTTCTTCATTTTTCTATTTTAAAAATTTAATCATTTCAAAAATATTTAATACATAAAATTTATTAGCTAATCCCAAAAAGAGAATCAATGAGGAAAGAGGTAAACTTCAAACATTAATAGCATGATATAGATGTAAATAAAAAATTAAAATTTGTAAATAGTTTTTAGGGTTGACATGGTTCGTAATTTATGCTCTTAAAAAGTGTATAGTATTGCAATTTTTTCTTTTATTTAAGATGAACAAAATTGAATTGAGAATTGAATCAAATTAAAAGAAAAAAAGGAACCGGTGATTTGATTTCATTTAATTTGATATTGGAAAAAAAAATTGACTATACTTAGATTGATTTGGTTTTAACTTAGAAAAATTAACTCGACACCAAATTAATTTTATATAATTTTTAAAAATTTATTTTTATGCATAAAAGTTCTTAATTTGGTGTAATTTATAAATATTTTTCGTACTTTTTATATTTTTTTATCTTTTAACATATTATTTCAAATTTAACTTAGAATTTGAATCATAGATATTAGTAATTCTAATAAGGCTCTAATCAAAATCAAAATAATATTAATGCTAAATAAATAAGTAATTCAACATTGAGAATGATAATAATGTTAAATATTCGTTCTTTAATTTTACATTGATTTAGACAATTACAATATATAACATAATTTCAATTTTTCTTTAACGTTTAGTCAAGTAAGTAATATTTATTACACTAATATAAAAGATTTGATTAAATATGTAGTGCTTCTAAAAAAAAATTCTAAATTTAAAATTCAATTTTGAAATTCTTAATTAAAAATCAAATAATCTCACCATTAAATTACAATTCATATTGATACTTGCTACAAACTCTTTCTATCTTTTGATATAGTTAAAATGTTGAATGCATTAATAGTACCTCTTGGCTCGATTTTTTAACTACTATATTAGAAGAGTGAGGTTAGAAAATGACATCAACATGCTAGTTATTTTCCATAAAATTAAAGTTACCAATTGCTTGGTCATTTAACTATAAACTAAGTACTAATGTATACTAAATGTGCCTTAATACTCTGAGAATCACCATTTCATTTAATATGACATTAAAAAAATATAAATCATAATATATAGATATATAGATATATAAAATTTATTTATGCCACATAAATTGAAACAGAGAAAAAAAATTATATCATTTGAAATTTATGTAAAAGCTATAAATAATAATAATTTAAAAAATAATTTGATTGAGAAATTGGATAGAAAGAGTAACATATATAATTAAAAATTAAGTAAAAAGTATAATAAATTACAATAATTAATAATTTTAAATATCAAAAAATCGATTGACTCTCCAATTTTATTTATATCGCATAAATTGAGACTAAACAAATAATAAATATAAGCACAAGCTCATGTATTTAGTATATTTGATTCATGACGATGTCATCACTATGATAATGAAAAGTAATCCTTATCACCATTTTATTTAGATAACAATAACAATAACTTGATCGCGAAACTTACTTTAACACCTAAACTACACAAACATTCATATACTCTCCTTAATAACTTTCAAGTGAATTAAGTACCACCTAAAGAGGATAATACCACTCTCACCTGCCATATCATAGCCATGTAAGCACTATATCACTGCCATGTAAGCACCACGCCATTAATTCTTATTTTTTTTGTTTATTTACCTTTTTTTTTTTTTACACTTAATTAATTTAAAATTAAAATATGAAATCACTTTCATTAATTTTAATTATTTTAAATAAGTGGGTCCCACTTTCTTAAACTCTTCTCTTCTAAACACCCCACCCATGCTCCCCCCTTCCCCTCTTCTTTTCTTCTTCTTCTTTGATTTCCATCATTTCCGGCCGCCTCTAACTTCGTACCCCCTCTCTACCTCACCCCAATAAATTTACCCCTGGGAGAATGATACTTTTTGGAAGTCATTTTTTTCTTGATAACTCAAACTAAATATGAAGGTTGTATAAGAAATTTAATAAATCCATATGTTTTGCATCATAACAAATAGAAATCAAAGTGGGTCACTCCAAATTCAAAAAAATTTATATTCAATAAAACGAAAGTTAATAGACCCACATTTTTTGCATCACAATTAATAAAATCAAAGTGGGTCACTCCAAGTTCAAGAAAATTTGCATTCAATAAAATAAAATTGGTGCATGATTTTATGGATTAATGAAGGATTGGTGAGATAATGAAGGAAGAAATGACTAAAAGATAGTTCCCAATAAACATATCCATTCTAAAAGAAGGAAATGATTCTTCTAAAGTTTCAAGTGCCTAGAACCATTTCAAAGAAAACACATCCTAAATTAATTTAATGTGAAAAAATCCAACTTATTTGTTTATTTTAGGAAAAAAGGACTTGGAATATTGGGAATAAAAAAAAATACACATTTTATTTTATTCTATTTTATATTTTGAGAGAAAGCTAGTGAATAACCTAAATATTTTAACAAAAGAAACTAAATTTCAAAGGAGATGTTTTTGTTGAAAATTTAAGGAGTATTTGAATTTCTAAAGCGAATATTATTATTATTATTATTATTTATTTAAAATATTATTTACTTATTCATTTATTTTAAGAAAAGAGAAGTAACGAATAATAAAAAAGATTCGTTAAAATTTTGAATGACTTCGAATATTTAAACTCAACTATTTTTAAAGAAAAGTTGATAATTAACCGATTTGAAATAAAAAGTAATTCTCAAAAAATAAATAAGTAAATGAGATAAACAATTTAACAAAAATTAACACAAATGGTTCCTCATTCGAGGATTTAACTAAGTTAAATAAATGTTAGCATCTGAATAAAATACAAATAGATAAATAAATAATAAAAGAGAGAGTTTAGAATTTTGGGTTTTGGCCCATTTGCCCCTTGTTGCAATTTTTGGGCTTTTCTAGCCCTATTCAGCAACATCGCAACACTGTATACACGTTGTATATCAGCGACTTCTTTTGCTCCAAACTTGTAGTTTTGCTTCCCTTTGGACCTCTACGAACCACACTCCGGGGAATGTCAAGATTGACCCAACGAAATGCCGGGAATGAACCTCAAAAGAACCCATATGAGGGGATTTATGCACAAAAATAAATGATAAGGATTAGGATAAATATACCAATAATGAATAACAATTAGATAAATAAAAGGAAGTCCAAATGAGCTCAACCGGCAAGTCACGCCCAACAAAGATAATAAGAAAGCAAATTAGCGTCTACAACACACACGAGGAAACCAAATATTTAAGCACTGAATAAAAAAAAAACTACTTCCACAATTAATGAAAGACCAAGAAAATAACACTTAAAGAGCAATACTTAGCAAAATTCATCATTTTTAAATAATAAAGGTAACACATTAAGGCTTTCTTGAATATAACAGCAAGTAAGAGAGGAGTCCTGACTCTTCGGAATCAAGGACAAGTAAGGAGTTCGTAGAAATGAAAATCAAGCTTAAAACAATCACGTCGAATATGGGAATTGAACCAAGGCATGTAACGAAGATCCGAGACTTTAAAGCGTCAAACATCCCTATTGGCCCAAAATTGGATAAATTGAGTTTGAAAGAATTGAAAGGTTGACTGGAAATTCGATCAATTCAAAAATCGAACCAAATTAGTTGACTAATTGACATAAATTAATTAAAGAGTTTCTTTAAATCAACAAAACAAAATAATCAACTTAATTATAAAAAATAATTTACTTTGAAAATAATTTATCAATTACCCAAGAATAAAATTCGGAATAATTTTCACGAAATCACGAAAGAAAAATAAAAACTAAACACGTAACTAGATGTACATATATAAAGAATACAATGAAAATATATTTATGGCATACATATACATACATGTATATATAATTTTAAAAAGTTAAAATATTATAAAAAAATTATTAAAATATACGAATAAAATATAAATACTTACACATATATACATATAGATGATTTTTAAAAGGTTAAAATATTATCTATAAAATAACAATAATAATAATATGGTATACATACACATACACATACACACATATACATTCATATACGTACATATATAAAACCTTAAAAGTTAAAATAATATACAATAGAATAATGAAAAATGTATAAAATATACATACATACACATGTATATATTAATTAGTATTTAGTCTCAATAAACTTAAAAATATGATAGTAGTTTGTTAAGCATAAAATAAGTAAAAGGAAATTGCCTTTTCTTTTGATATGCTACAGCTCATACGTAAACATAAAATTTTATTTTTATACAGCGAACAGAAAAAATATTCAATCCAAAAAATATTATTTAATAATATATATATATATGTATATGAGAGAGAGTTTTAATTAAATATTAAATAAGATTAGCATCTATATACATATATTTAAAGCTGAATGTAAAAAATCTGATGTTGCGATTTCTATGGTCAGTATTCCTATTTATCTCCTCTCATTTTTTTATCTTGCCTTTATTTGCTTTGTTAAAAAAAATTAAGGCAAAATTAATGTCCAATATATTAGCGTTATTTTTAATACCCATAACTATAACACATTAAAAGAGAAATAAATAGTTATTATAACATAAAGAGATAGTTTTCTCATATTTTGGTAACTCATATATATGTTAGGATAATAAAAGATGGGAAAATTCTCTCAAACAAAATCAAACATGAGGTAATTTAATTATGAGCTATTACATCTAAATACCATGTGTACATGAACTTTAAAAATACCTTGCATTTTCTCAACTTCAAGTAAAATCCAATACGTCTTCCCTATCTCTTTCTTAGGAAGAAACTAATTCTCTTCACTAAAAATTATTTTATTTGGAAATGAAATTTTAGTTACAATATTGCTCATCATCCACGGTCTAATTTTGGATTTCATAGGGGAAGTGGGACAGCTCGTAGAGGATGGAGTTTTGCCAAGGTGAGGCCAAATTTCTCCTGCATGTCCAAGTCTTCTGGTGCCATGTCACCCTCAAGTTTCCATTTAAATGTATTCAACAGTGTGCCAAGCATTACCGGAACCATTCTTATTGCCAATGGCAAACCAGGACAAATTCTTCGACCAGCACCAAATGGAATCAACTCAAAATCTTGACCTCGTACATCCAATTTTGAATCCTTAAATCTATCAGGATTAAATACCAAAGGATCTTCCCATAGAGTTGAGTCCCGACCAATTGCCCACACATTAATCATCACTTTTGAACCTTTAGGGATAGTATAGCCACACATGTTAACATCTTGCTCTACTTGTCGAGGAACCAAAAAAGGAGCTGGAGGGTGCATCCGGAAAGTTTCTTTAATAATGCAATGCAAGTAAGGGAGCCGGGCAACGTCAACTTCCTCTATTGACTTGCCTTCTCCAATGACTTGTGCAAGCTCCGCTTGGGATTTCTTTATAATCTCTGGAGCTTTAAGAATTTCAGCCATAGCCCATTCTACTATATTTAAACTTGTATCAGTCCCAGCAACAAATAGGTCCTGAGATGTAATGACAACTTTTAAGTGAAAATTACTCAGCGAAACTGCTAGGAAATAATTTCTCGCACCATGGTAAATATTCTCAACACAAATATAGATATTTATTTGCAAATGATAATTTTAAATTTTAATAATTCAAAAGTAGGGAGCACACAGAAATACTCTTCGATTTTCCCTTTTTTAAAAGGAGGACGAAAAGTAAAGGAGATCAAACTAAAAATTTATAAAAATGTTTTTTAATTTTGAATTCATAATTTCAAAAATACTATATAAATGTTCAATTGATGCTTCAATTCTTGAAGACTAAACTCATCAATTCTCTACCTTATATAAGTAAGGCAATAGATCATACCTATGACTTAGACATCCGAACGTGGATATATAAGATGGGAGTCAATATTGGGTGATTAATAAATTATGATGAGTCCGACTCTGATATCATAATAAAGAAATGAATTTTGAAACTAACTTAACTTAAAATGCTTGTAGCTCATTAGGGTAAAGCAATGATTAATCTACACATTAACAAAGAATGCTAAAGCATTTACTGGCATTAGTTAATTGTCATTAGATTCAATATTGCTATAGACTTTAGTTGCATTTACAAAGAATATGTTAAAATATAATTGTCACTAATAATTGCCTCTAAATAATCATATTTGATGGCAATTAAACAATTACTGTTAATTAATTAACGCTAAAAGTTATTTTTAGTGAAGTGCCCTTCCACAACTAATTGATGATAATCAATAACAATCAAGTTTATAAAGGTAATTAAGTAATCTTATTCTTAAGAAGTGTTATAACTCACCAAAAGTATTGTAGCTATATGCTTGCGATCGATAGCTTGAGAATTATGTTCAGTGGCTGTGAGCAAGGTATCTAAAATATCATTAGTATTTTGCCCCTTCACCTTCCTTAGATTGATCCTTTCATCTATCAATCCATCAAAAAACTTTAGTAGCTTTTCAAAGTGAGAATTATATCGTCTCAGCCCTAGAGGATCAAATATTTCAAAGAATGGATAGTAATCCACCAAGTTTGGTTTACCCAAGTCTATCATTATTCTCTCCACCAACTCCTTAAATTCTTCACCAGAATTTTCATACGGATCCGCCAAGTCTCTTGAGAAGAGCGTGTTGGAAAGTAAATTCAACAACGTTTTGAAAATTGCTCGACCAATATCTACCGCCTCACCGCTTTCGCAGCTCCTTTTACAGTAAACAACAAGTTCCTGAATCTTCTTGTACCTTATTGACAACATGATTCAATATTATTATTTTTTATTTGATATGTTATAAATATATATATATATATATATAAAATATTAATTAATTAATAAAAAATATTTAATTACTACTAATTACTCTCTTGTCGCATTTTATACGACACTCTTTTTTTTAATTCATTTTAAAATTGAAACAGATCTAATAAAAATTATATAAGAATAAATAAAATTATTAAAACTTAATAAGAATTGATCAATGAGGTTACGAGGCGCAAGTTAGTCAATTTCATCCCAACTAGTTTTTTGTTGGATGAATAACATGTCTAAGGGTGTCAAAATGAGCCCAGATAGAAATAATCCGCCCAAACATTGATGGGTTAGACTCAAGATAATTTGAATTTGGTTCAACTCAACCTATTCAAACCTTAACCCATTTTAAAAGAATCTTCAGTTGAACCCAATTTAATTTCTAATTTCAACCCGTTTTAAGACACTTTACTTGCATTTATATAATGTATGTATGTTTTCTATCTAATTTATATTTTTTTATGATTTATCTATCTATTAGTATCTTTTTATTTTTATTTTCTTGAGTTGAAATTCAAATTTGATTATATAAAGTAAATAATAATATATTAAAATTATTGAGATTGAGCGGGTCAAATTGGACAGGTCATGACCCAACCCAATTTTTAATCCATTTGAGCCCAAAGTAGATTTGGACGGGTCATAATTCAACCCAATTTTTATTTCAACTCATTTTAACATTTTCAATTTCAACACAACTCGCCCATTTGACACCTCTAAACCTATATATTTACTAACTGAGCCTATTTTGACCCTTCCAAATCCAGCGTAATCCACCCACTTGACATATTTAGCTTAAACTGTTAGATAAATGTACCTAAGGTGCTGGCTGGCATCAAGCTTGTTAACGGAGAAGATGTGGGAATTCAATATTTTGCGGAGACTTCTCCATTGAGGCTGGGAAGCCGGAAGCCAAGCGACGGAGAACATGTGAAAGTTGTCAATTTGTACCATATCAGGAATTGACCTGCTAGAGAAGGCTGAGTCTTGCTTTTGGAGCACTTGTTTGGCCATATCTGAAGAAGAAATTACTACAGCTGTTGTTTGCCCCAACTTGAGGCGCATAATTGGGCCATGAAATTTGGCCAGTTTGGCAAGTGATTTGTGGGGCAGATTGCCCAGCAAGTGAAGATTTCCTATTATGGGTAAAGGGAAGGGTCCTGGAGGAAGCTTTCTCCTTGTTAACAAATTGAAGCCTTGGACCAAAGTCCAGGCAAGCAAGAGGGCTAGACAAATGGTATAATACTCCATAGTAATTTATCACTTGCTTTATGATCAAGAATATGAGTTCTAGACATAGATTTATAGTGGAGTGTCGAAAATTCAAGACATGCTTACCTAACGAACTAATTGTTTACCAATAGGAAAAATGTGTAACACGAGTGTCTGGCCATTAAAGGTATAAGTGGGCCCTTATTGCTAAGGTTTCGTTGTTTCAATTTCAATTATTCATTTTCAAAATACGCAAAATTATGGGGATGAGCAAACATATACTACTTAATTAGCTAATATATAATATAGTTTGAATTAATTACAATTCGAGATAAACATCTAACTATAGTTACAATTTGAGTTTTGTATAATTCACGTGATTTATATAAATATTGTATGCTAATACAATTTAAATTTTGTATAATTCACGCAATTTATATAAACGATGTACGCGATTATAGAAAAGTTGTGCGCAAATCAAATTTTATAGTGAATTATATAAACGTTGTGCACGAATTGTATAGCAAAATATACAAAAAGAGTAGTAAAAATATCATTTACTAAATATTCAATCAAAATTAAATTTAAAATTAGAATAATTAATTAAGTATTATTTTTAAAAGAGGAAAAAAGGGGGAAAGAAAGAGAAAGAAGGAGGCATCAATTTAACAAAAAGAAAAAGAAAGAGACGTACAAAAAAGAAAAGATGAAAAGAAGAGAAAGAGGGAGACACAGAAAGAGAAGGATGATTTTATTTCCTTTTTGTTATTTGGGTAAAAAAATATAGTTATTTTTGAAAAAAATTAAAATATGTGTTAAAATTAGTAATTAATATTATATAATGTATTATTTATATAAATGACTCTTACTTATTCCACCTGATTCAGTTTATGTGGTACACTTTTTTAAAATTTATTTTGAAAAAATTGTTGCCATACTATAATTTTAAAATAACTAGTTTTTGGGTACGCGCTTTGCGCGTGTAACGATACTAATAAGTATATTATAATTTATACTATCATTAATCTAATATTACATGTTTCATTTTTGAATAAGAAGAAAAAGAGTAATCATTCTATCAAATTTATTTTTAAAGGTGATATTACAAATATAAATAATCACAAAAAAAAAACACATAACCAAGACAAATAATTATTCTTATTAATTTTCCAAATAGAGTACCTTTTATCTTCTTTTTTTACCATATATATTTTATAATTTCTTAATTTTTCATGGTTTAAGATATTAGAACTTCAAGATGAAATAGAATTTTCGTTCTTGTAGGCAAAAGAAGTTTTGAGATTGGAAATCCAAGTTTTTCTATCATTATTGTCTAATTAAAACAAAATAAATATAAAATAACTATATATAGACAGGAGACTAAATCTGAATAAA
>JBCEWC010017938.1:0-12225 GCA_038996855.1 Solanum aculeatissimum
TATATTTGTATGATCGAGAATCAGGATGAAAAGAGAATTTTAAAATTAAATTATTTTCAATTAAAGTAAAATAATATCTTCTATCAGATATTAGATGACAATTACAAAGTCGTAGTCGACACCATAACTGGAGGTTCATTCTTGGATTGCACTTTTCCTAATGTGGCTCAACGACTAGAAAAGATGGAAAAGACTAATCATGGATGGGGCATGAGGATCAAATCAATAACAAAGAGCTCTTTCTTAGTTAGTACAAATCTGAAGCAAGCTAGGATCAATGAAGATGTGATACAAGAGTTAGCTTGGATTAGAACTAATGTTGGGCTAACGATAAAGAACAACTAGGAGTGGGTGAATGCAGTTAGATATCAACCACCAAAAACACCTATTTATGAGGACCCATGTTATGAGAAAGATACTTGTTTTGTGATAGATTAGATAAGTGGTTTTTGGACCAATGCGCAAGGGTCCAACCAGGACTATTGGTGCCAAGGTCAAGGAAAGTAAGGTCGTAACTATAACTGAGATAATACCTATAGATACAACAACCGGGATGGATACTATGATAAGAGTAGGGGACATGATCAAGATGGTGACTAGGTTCATGAGATGGGTATAGAAATAGACCATGTGAGCCACCATAAAATTGTGATTCTGGAGCCGATAGTTTGCATATTGAGGAGATATTTGACAAGTTGCTAAAGAGGGGTGACGTGTAAGATGAGACTTTGAAAGGGATGAAAGCTGGCATATTAGGCATTAATTAGAAGACTAAGTCTCACTCTATGGATATTAAGAAATTAGAGAAACACTTTAGTGAGATGTCAACACAGTAAAATCAGCGCTAGAAGGGTACATTGCTAAGCAACACAGTGCAAAATCCAAAAAAATGGGTACATTATCAACCAACACAGTGCAAAATCTAAAAATTGATGGACACTGCATGGCAGTGATGACACGAGGTGGTAAGCAGATAATCAACACACCAATACCGATAGTTGAAGATATGGTTCATGAGGAGATAGTGGAGAGGAAAGATGTAGAAACTGGGGATGATAAGGCACATGATGGGGTGAGAAACGAAGTAATGACACCAAGGAAGTTGAATCCCATACCTAGGCATTCACCACTAACCCCTAAGACTACAGGAAGAAGGATGAGGAGGGTAAATTTAAGAATTTCATCTCCATGTTGAACCAATTGTCTACTAATCTCCCTCTCATTGATGTATTGGAGCAAATGCTTGGGCATGTAAAGTTCATGAAAGACTTAGTGACTAAGAAGAGGACGGCGAGTCAAGAGCTTGCTCATGATCTTTACTGTGAAGCTATTGCAACAAGGTCCTTAGTGCAAAAAAGGAGGATCCCAGAGAATTCACCATAACTTGCACCATCGGAGTCTTTAACTTTGTAATGGAATTATGCAACTTAGGAGCTGACTTCAATTAATGCCTCTTGCAGTGTTTAAATAGTTGGGCTTCGGATCAGCCACGTTGACTACAATACAGTTGTTAATGGAAGACATGACTGTGAAGAAGACTATGAGGATACTTTATGGTATTCTAGTCAGATTTTAGAATTTCATATTTCCTGCAGACTTTGTGATCCTTGATTGTGAAGTTGACTTCAATGTCCTAATCATCTTGGGAAGGACTTTCCTAACAATTAGGTGAGCACTAGTGGACATGGAGGTTGGCCTACTCAAGTTTAGATTGAATAAAGAAAAGGCCATCTTCAATGCTTGCCAGTCCATGAAGAAACCTGATTATCTAAAAGTTATCTCTGTTATTGAAAGTATTGATGAAGTTGTCATGACCCAAACCTAGGGCCTAGTCATGACACGATGAATGTGACACTCGAGGGCGTCCCATCAAAGCCTCGTGTTCATATCATAAACACTCATAAGGTAAAATAAGCATACATGAGAAATAAGTAAGTGGAGGTACATAAAGTGTAAGAGTATCATAGTTCCAGAAAGGGAATATACATTAATCCATTAAGGTCCAATTCATTCCTCTACATCATAGATCTTGGCTAGGTCTAGAACATAGCTTACTAACTCACCCTCAAAATATACATCATAGGGAATAAAATACTAAAGTCTTAATCATAAAAGAAAAGCATCATAAGGGTTTGTTCTTGAAGCACGAGAACTCACCAATCTTATCCTTAAACTTGGAATCCAAATGCTTGCACCACTATGGGATAATTCTCCTCGTCGTACGCCCCTACATGGTTAAATCATGTAGGAAAAGAAGTATGTATTAGCACATAGAATGTACTAAGTATGTAGGTATGCTATAAATCAAAGGACATTATGATACTATTAATACGCATAATCATAATCAGCAGGATAAGAATACAATATGTATGATCATGAAATTTCCAATCATGAGAGGAAACATAATAAATAATTAACATTCTTAACATATGTATGGGGGAATAGTACAAAACGAACATATAAGACCATGCAGACTATAACATAGAATCTTGATGTTGCCGCTACACCGAGTGAAAGAGTATCCTACTTTGCCAGGGTAGATTATACCATACCTTATAGGATCATTCCCTTTATGGAAAGTACTTTAACATGAAACTTTATGGGAGTCATCCTATTTCAGCATGTGCTTTACTTATTGTGGATCCACTAACATAATGCCATATAGACACATAATCATCATCTCTACTATGGCACATAGTTATGAGAGAGGTAGGCTTTATATTAAGGACCCCTTAAGTCGAGTCTCCATCCCCAATATCGTTTGTGGTAAGTCATATCCCACGGGATATATAAATCATGTATATACATAGGTTTCAACAGAATTCATACTTCATTGAATTATGCTTTAATGGCTTTCAAAATAATGATCACAGTCTTTCGTGAAACATCATGTCAAAAGAATAGTCCATCTACTTTCTTTGATCATAGTGTGGGTAGACATTCCCATGTTAACATAATCATAAACATTTTGGTTTTCATCACCATCTTTATTATAGCATCATCATAGTTTTCATAACATCATCATTGTCATAATATCATCATTATCATAATTTAAAATATGCTTTACATAGCTTTATCATAAGGAAATAGGGCTAAGTATGGGATGATTGAAATTTGGTTCAAAATCATGTAATTGAGTTGGATTCATAGACAAAATATGAAATTAAAATAAAATTAGATCATTGATAAGGAACTCACATCAAGTCATTAAGTCAAAATAATGCATACTTTGAAATCACTTAATTTTTTTTGGAAATCATATACATCATGAAATTAATCAAAATGCATGCATAATTAGTCATAATAATCATAATCCATGCATTAGGAATCATAACTTTAAAACCCATAAGAAATCATCAAGAATTTTGATTAAAAAAGGTTTTGGATTAGGCTTCATGGATGAAACTAATGCATGAATGAAGCCCTACATAACTCAAATATAATCTTTAGAATTGAGGAAGAAAGTCTGATAATCCTTAATCAAAACCTTCAAGCTTTAGCTTCAATGGAACCCTTGACTGACAGGGAGAAATATTGTGAACTCTTGAGAAACATTTGGGAATTAAATGCTTTGAATGAGTTAAGATTAGGACTTTATAGGAGTTAAGTTGGTTAGCGTAGTTAGAGTAAATAAAATGATGTAGTGTAGGACTTAGATGGATTGGAAATGTTGAAAACACCCTTCATTAAAAATTGTTAGTGCCATCCACGAAACCCCCTCTACTAGCCGTGGATCAACTTACGACTCGTATCTTGCCTTGTGGATCAGGGTGCCAAAAAACTTGAGCTACTGTAATTGTAGCTTTTGACTCACGAACATGCAACATGAAAAATGGATGAACTTACAGGTTGTAGAACCCTTCGTAGGGAGTCCCCAAACATAGACAAATTTTGGTTCCTTAAGGTCTCCACCTACAAGACCTACTTACGGGACCGTGTGCAAGCATACGAGCTTATTTGATAATTCGTAAGTAAACTTTCATAAATCCTTCAATTTTTATTCTTATTTGGCACTGTCCATGATACCACCTACGACCCATGGATCCTTATACGGGCTGTAAATTGGATCGTAAGTTCTGACCATCATAAAATATATTGTGCTTCAGTTTTCTAGGCCTAAAAACATGAGAGATGTTACTTAATTTTTTAAAAAGGATGAATGAGGTATATAAAAGATTAAAAGAGTCTCTCAATGAATTGAAAAGCTTTCAATAACTTTCAATAATTTTATTAAGCTTTGTGGGGCTTTAAATAGCCTACATGAAACATATAATCTGTATAATTTAAAATTTAAAATAACCTAAAATATCTCAACAAATCAAACAACCTAACTAAAATTCAAAATTCAAATTTATCATAAACTAAACAACTTATTTTGTTAAAAACTAGTGCAGAAACTAAAAGAAAATTTCAACACTCCTCCTTTGCTTTAATTGCTATAATTTTAATAAAATTGCTCCTCTTTGATTTCTACTTTAGTGATTGGTTCTGATTAATTTTGATTGTTTTTTATCTTGCAAAGCAACCGGAGGTACCAATTGAGGAGAGGCCCAAACTCTTGCGGTTGTATTGATGAACTTTGAGAGTAAAGACATCCCAGACTATGATGAGACGGTAAAGGCACTTAGAGCACACAATTTCCATAGGCATCAACTTAAGCTTGAGTCAGACTTAAAAAGTCGCAAGTCACCACCTGCTAGACCGTTCATTGAATAGCCACCAGTGTTCGAGGTAAAGGCTCTTTCGACCTACTTGAGGTATGTGTTTTTTGGAACTAACATTACTTTTCCTGTGATTGTTATTGCAGATCTTATTGATGAACAAGTAGAGGCATTGATCTTTGTTCTCAAATGATTCAAAAGGCTATTGGATGGATTATTGCAGACATCATTGACATTCCATCTGGCATATGCACTCACAAGATTCAACTTTTCAAAGATTATAAGTTGAGGATGAGCACCAATGAAAGAGGTTTTTGCCAAGATATAATTATATGGTTGGACGCCAGTGTGATATATCTAATTACTGAAAGTGAGTAAGTAAGTCCGGTCCAATGTGTTCCAAACATGGGAGGTATCATTATTGTTCCTAATTCTAGCAATGAGATGATTCGCATGAGACCAGTCATAGGTTGGAGGGTTCTTATGGACTATCACGAATTCAATGCGTCGACAAAGAAGGATCTCTTCCCTATGCCATTCATGGACCAGATACTAGATCGATTAGCGGGTAAATGTTGATACTATTTTCTTGATAGTTATTCAAGCTATAATAATATCTCCATTACTCTAGAGAACCAAGAGAAGATGACCTTTTCATGTCCTTATGGCACCTTCGTATTCAAAAGGATACCATTCAGATTTTGTAATGCACTTGCTATATTCAAGAGATATATGAGGTCTATATTCTTAGACATGGTGGAGGATACTATTGAGGTATTTATGGACGACTTTAGTATGGTTGAAGATTCACTTAATGATTGCTTGAGGTATTTCATGACGTGCTGAAGTGGTGTGAGAGTGTCACCTTGTGTTAAATTGGGAAACGTATCACTTCATGGTGAAGGAAGGTATTGTGTTGGGACACAAAATCTCCATCAAAGGTATAAAGGTTGATAGATCTAATGTTAAGGTCATTGAGAAGCTCCCTCCACCTATCTCTATCAAAGGTGTGAGGAGTTTCTTGGGACATGCAGGATTCTACAAATGGCTCATAAAAGACTTCTCAAATATTGAACATCCCTTGTGCAAGTTACTTGAGAAGGATGCTAAGTTCATGTTTGATAATGCATGTCTGAAGGCATTCAAACGGTTGAAGCGATTGATATCGGTGCCTATCATAGTTGCTTCAGATTAGACTCAACCCTTTGAGATTATGTGTAATGCAAATAGGGTCACACTTGGTATAGTATTAGGATAGCACAAAGAGAATATACAGAATCCCATCTACTATGCCAGCAAAGCCCTCAATATAACATAAAAGAATTACACTGACATTAAGCAAGAGTTCTTTGTAGTGGTCTTTGCATTTAGAAAGTTAAGATCACATCTTTTAGGTACCAAAGTCATTGTACATACTAATAATTTGGCATTGCAATACCTAATAGAGAAGAAGGATGCAAAAACAAAGTTAATTCGATGGGTACTTCTTCTCCAAGAATTTAGTTTTGAGGTGATTGATAGAAACGAGACAGAGAATTAGGTTGCTGACTGCCTTTCAAGACTTGAGGATTAAGCTATGGAAAAGTTCAACGAAGAGGTGGAGATTGATGATTTGTTCCTCGATGAGAGACTATTAGAAAAATAACATGATTTAACATAATGGTTCACGGATAATGCAAACTACGTAGTCAGTGAGGTTGTGCCATAGGATTTGACTTCTCATCAACACCATAAGTTTATGTATGATGTGAAGAAGTTTTTCTAAGATGAACCATATCTTTTTCGTGTCTGTAGATATGGGATTATTCGTTGTTGTTTTCTTGAGGATGAGATGATAAGCATCTTGGAGGATTGTCATTCATCATTGGTAGGTGGACATTATAGTGGAATTTTGACAGCATATGAGATCTTGCAATGTGGCTACTATTTCCCAACCATCCACCAAGATGCTCATGACTATGTTAAAGCTAGTCACAAGTGCTAGAAAGAAGGTGGAGTTTCCTGAAAGCATGAGTTTCCACTTAACCCCATCATGGTGATTGAGTTGTTTGATGTTTGGGGTATAGAGTTTATGGGACCATTTGTCAGTTCTTATGGAAACAAGTATATTTTGGCTACTGTAGACTATGTCTCAAAATTGGTGGAAGCGGTTGGGCTTCCTAACAATGAAGGTAAAAGTGTCATGACATTCCTCAGACGAAATTTCTTTTCACGGTTTGGCACTCCTCGAGCGATCATCAGCGATGGAGGTTCCTATTTTTGCAATAGGTTGTTCAAGGATCTTTTAGAGAATTATGGGGTGAATCATAGTGTGGTAACGCCTTACCATACATAGAAAAGTGGGTTAGTTGAGGTATTAAATAGGGAGATTAAACAAATTCTCTCTAAGACAGTGAATGCAGATAAGAAAGATTGGTCGCGAAGGCTAGATGATGCATTATGGGCATACCAAACTATATTTAACACTCCCATAGGTATGTCTCCTTACCAACTTAATTTTTGTAAATCTTTTCACTTACTCATACAACTTAAGTACAATGCAATGTGGGCACTCAAGAAACTAATTCTAGACTTAAATGATTTGGTGAATTCAAGACTGAGCCAACTCAACGAACTTGATTTTATTGAGGGCATACGAGAGTTCAGTATTGTACAAGAAAAGGATGAAGTTGTATCATGACCGTTATATTGAGCATCGTCAGTTTGTACCAGGAGACTTGTTTCTATTGTTCAATTCAAAGCTGAGGTTGTTTCCTAGAAAACGCAAGTCCAAATGGTTGGGTCCTTACAAGGTCATACATGTTTTCAACCATGGGGATATTGAGTTAGAGTACAAGGATTACACGAGGTTCAAGGTCAATGGACAAAGAATGAAGCCCTACTTTTGCAATACTAATGAAGTGAAGACAGTGGAAGTATCGATACTTGGTGAAGTCTAAATAACCCATTAGTCTAAGTTATGTCGCGACAATAAATCAGGTGCAACACAGGAGGCAACCTAAGATACTAGTTGTAGTTTTCATGTATTTGTGTTAAATATTATTTTTAGACTCATAGTTAGTGTTAATTCTCATGTGTTAGTTATATTTGTTTGAATCACAAACTGGAAAATTGTAGGGTAACTTTTTATTTTTTACTGAGAATGTGTACGGATAGGGTTAAGGCAGCAAACCAATACCAAAAGTAAGAAAATTGGGTTGTACGATTCAGTGTACAAATCGTGGTTTAAACCACAACTCATGAAATGGATCGTAGAACCATTTCCACTAAGTAGGAAATTGTCCACTTCAATCCATGATCTAACTTTATGGTGTATAAAAAGACTACGAGCCATGAATGGGGTTCATGGATCCCAAGTAAGTTTATAGAAATATTGCTAAGTGTTGGGGTCAACTATGAACACAAGCTATAAGCCGTAGAATATTCTATGACTCGTGGTTGGATTCGTAGAAGCCACACTCTAGAAAGTGTCTTTTTGAAACCACGGAACTAGGAGTCATGAGCCGTAAATCGTTCCACGACCTCATGATCAGGTTTTCATGGAATCAAAATTGCACTTTTACCCAATCCGATTAAAGGATTGAAAGAGGTGTAAAAACATTATCCCTCATTTTTCTCACAAATTACCAATCCATCAAAACCCAAGCCTTCTTCTCTTTTTTCGACCACATCCAACTCCCCCACCATACATTCTAGTGAATTTTTTGCCACCATACACTATTTCAGAAATCCCTAGGGTTTTCTATCATTTGATTTTTCATCATTGTATCTTCCTTTTACTCAAGTTTTTGGTATGTATCTCTATTTAAACTTCCAAATTTTCATTTTGGAAATTAGAGCTTAGAAATCTAGAGGAGTGGACTTTATTTAGTTTCTTGCCCTAGGGATGATGGAACCTAAAAGTTAATTGAAGTACTTTTACTATTTCATTGTATCTTTGGCTTTGAAATCGTGTTGAATGAATATAACCATTCCTAGGTGATAAGAATCCTTGTGAAGTCACTAATGGTAAGAGTAATATTGCATTACCTTTTTGAATTGGGTATTATGATGAGATGGGGGTGTTGGAAAAAGGACTGCCAGAAATTTTATAGATTTTTTTCACTCTGTGGTCCATGTGTTTTTCATTATTTGGCCAGTGGAGGAAATATATTTATGACTTTGACTGAATTGGTGAATGAGGGGTAGGATGGTAATTTAAACTCATACGAGTTTAGAATGAATGAATTGTTGAGATATGTGCAATAATTTTGGGACTGTGGTTACTTGTCATTGGACTTCATTTTTTGATTTATTTAGTATACCCTATTACTATAAACTAGTCAACATATGTTTGTGTGGTTTTTTAAATTCTGTGTTGACTGGGATACTAGCTGAATTTTAGTCTTGTAATTCATGTCTTGGAAACAAATTTGGACTTAGGATGTTCAGTTGACTTTTCTTCAGAATTATGAGGATTTTTTACTACCCTTGATTTCTTTCACGGACCATAATTTCCCCTAATAAATAGGGGATCAACAACTTGAAAATCCAAAAGTTACCTGAACAAACCTATTTACGACTCATATTTCTAACTACAACTCGTAAATAGTTTTTGTAGTTTCTAGCACATGAAGGATGTTTTGCTTAGTCTACACCTCTGACCCAGTCTACAACCCATGGTTTAAACCATGATTCATGACTTAGTTTGTAGTTACAATTCCAGTAACATAAATTACTGTTGCCCTGTTTCTACGAAGTCCTTCTACGGTCCGTAGGTGAGCCTTTATAGTTTCTTCTGTGAAATTTTTTGATTAATTTTGTTTTTTATTGCATTCCTTGGGACTCATATATGCTTACATTGTTGTTTTTGCATATATTATGGGTTCCCGACCGAAACATGATGAGATACAGACACTTTATGATAGACTCCATGATGAGCTGACAGAGTCTGAGGCCAGTAGCTCTATAGAGGAGTTCAATGTCCGTCTAGATAAAGGCATTTAGCAGCGACGTACTAGAGAAGTATCTAGAAAGATAGTATTGGCTGAACCACCAACAATTACACCATAGTATACCTAGTTTTAGGAGGGAGGTTAATAGAGGAGCAATTTGATAAAGATGACTGACTCTAAAGAGGGGTCCCGATCAGGCTTCTTAGATAAAAAGGGCTCAGGGTCCGATGATGAGTCAAGTTTGGATTCCATAGAGACGAGAAGATCTGCAGTAACACCTGTTCCTGTTGCCAGACAGATCAGATGCTGTTGCATCAAGGATATGATGGCTATATCCAGAGAGGATATCCAATAGGTTAATAAAGATTGGCACACCCGGACCATATTCGAGGAGCACAGATACTGATAATCGAGTTATATGGTGTGCCAATCCTTCATGATACGATGGATCATTACAATTTTGATTGGCTAGCAGCACCGTCGGGAAAGTATTCCCAGGAGTTAGTTTGTGAGTTCTACACCTCTTATGCTACTACAGTTATTGAGGCTATGCCAAAGAGGGTGAAACCTATTTCTCACCCCAGACTGACCCAAACATTGGTGTCAGGTGTTCTTATATATTGATCAGAGGCCACCATTCATAGATTTTTGTTTGGTCCCGACTACCAAGCCCCTATGACTTTAGCTGTGTTGGATTATAGATTAGGGAAGGCATAAGATCATGTATTGATGACAGATGCGGTTTTCAAGGCCACCTTGATGAGAAGGATTGCCAGCCACATTGATGAGCGAGGCCAAGACTCTAACTGGGTGTCTAGTCCCATACCTATTGTTAAGGCCTCACACAATTTTGCTTCTAGTGGTAAGTAGTACCGGGTTCAGGTAGTGGCTCGCTCGGATCTTTTTATCTTTGTCAGTTGAGGTTACATCCCCGCTATATATGAACATAGGATTTGCATCTCATGCATCATGGCATAGCATATTGTTATACTACTCTTTGGCTACGTGCAATCCTTTCATCTATTGTCCCCTTGACATGTTTCTTGATCATACATTATTTTTCATATGCATTGCATACCCCAATACATAGTACATTATTGTGCTAACCCATATTCTTGTCTATATGTTCTAACTATGTAGGGACTGAGAACGATATATACATTCTACCGGATGACAGTTGATCACTTGTTGAAGACTTTATAGTGGTGAGCCCTCTGTTTCAAGGGCAATAGCCACCGTCTATTCTAGCTTTTATGTTATGTTATCTATTCTATTATGTATTGAGGGTGAGCCTCAAACTTGTCAAGGCCCCACTCATCTATGTAGAAGCGTTGTTGGACAAATCTACATTCTTATACGTTTGACATGTATGTTTAACATTTGGTTATATTATATGATGCTACTTGTCTTGGCTTATGATCATGTTTCTCTCTCTTATTATGCTTATGGGAATTTGGACTATTAGTCTTGATTATGAGGACTATCTGTAACAACCCGAATTTTTTTGAAATCACCTTATGGTTGACATTCTATGATGTTCTACAAGCCATGGTTGAGGTTTGGTGGCCACGGGTTGAGTTTAAGTGGCTGAATGTAAATTGTGCTAGTAAGTGGCCTAGAGGGACAGTTTCAGCAGTGTACTTCAAACAGTCATACATTTTGATGTGGGATGACCCATGTAGGATACCACATACCAAATTAAAGCTCTTTGAGTTAGATTCGCAACACAAGTAGTTTCACTTAATTTAGACTTCGGATGAGGGAGATATGGCCCAAATAGTAAGATTGTCTAACATTCAGAAGCCATTGGAGATAGGCTCAGAAAAGTGGCCAAGGAATTTTGGCACAGACCGTGAAACATTGCACGGTCTGTCTAGTGCCTCGTGCGATGTTCCAGTGAGCTAGGAGTGGCCTGGAACCACCCCTAAGCCAAGTGTAAACCCATGAGACCTTGAACAACTCGTGTGGGAGTTGATGGGCCGTCCACTGTCCCGTGAAGGTGGACAGTGGCTAGGCCAAGTCTTGGCTGATGATTTTGAGGTTAAGAGAGGTTTTACGGTGCCTTGCACGGGCATTATCACCTTGAACGGACCATTTATGGGTTCGTGAAGTGTAATAGAAAATCCTCCGAGTATTCATGTGGAGAATTGGCTAAGGCATGGTTGACGGCATGGTAAACGGCTCGTGTGACTGGTTGAAGGCACTGTAGCTGCTATTTGGGCACTATGTACAGTGAAAAGTTTCATTTTATTAATGGTAATTTCGTGATTTAACATTTTTTGAAGCCCTCTTTTGGTCCCTTAAGGTCTCCTAAACCCCTAAAACATTCCCTAAACCCTATTTCATCCATTAGAACTCTCCTATACTCTCTCTTAAAATCCTAAGGCTCTCTTGACCTCCATTGAAATTAGCTTGTAGAATTTGGGGAAGAAGACTTGATTAGGTTTGATGTTGTGGACTAGTTGCTTGAATTAAGGTATGTGGGACTTGATTCAAGGATTTCCTTTCATACTTAAAGATCCTAAGAACCCCAACCCTTTTAAATTGATTTGTAGCTTTCCAATTAGTTATGGGTTCTTCCAATATTGTTGTAGATTAGTGTTGGTACTTGAGTGCTGTAGTATTTAGGT
>JBCEWC010017939.1:0-12225 GCA_038996855.1 Solanum aculeatissimum
ATGATTTAATTAAGCATGGGTAACTTGCATTATGACTTATTCATGGATTTCTACATGTTTTATGATCCATTGTCTTTCAAATTGTTAAATCAAGTTTGAATTTCATTACCCATGATCTTGATCTTCATTCATGGCATATGCATGGTTATGATGAAACTCATGTTTTTTATGATTATGATAAGTTAAGTAAAGGCTTGTGATCACATAGTCTCTCCGTTATGGCTCTATGAGCATTATGGGTGCTTGCACCATCTTGATAAGTTCCAAGGCTTGATATGATAAGCTATATAGATGGGCTACTCTTATTGCATTGACAAGATATGATCGTGAAACGTTTTGTAAACCTTGATAGCCTTTGGCTCAAGCATGAACAAGATTTGAACAATGGATTCATTGTGACTAAGTATGCATGTTTTGAAAGTAAATGCAAGTCTTCCGATTTAAATGTTGCATGTACCTATACGTATTCCCGTAGGATGAACATAGCACCGAGGGATTGGAGGTGAGTGGACTATCTCTACAGGGACCATACTTCTTTCTGTCAAACCATGTGTCACCATGGGTTAATTCCCTATTAGGGAACTCCGTTATATTGCGCCTTTTCAAAGGTGCTTAAGGTACTACTTGGCAAGTGGTACCGGGTTCGGGTAGTGGCTCTCCCGGGTTTTTTTGTCTTTGTCGCTTGAGGTTACATCCCCGCTATATATGATCATAGGTTTGCATCTCATGCTTCATGGCATAGCATGTTGTTATATTACTCTTTGGTTACGTGCTTTCCTTTCGTATCACTTGTCCCCTTGGTATGTTTCTTGTTCATACTTTACTTTTCATATGCATTGCATGCCCGCATACTTAGTGCTTAATTGTGCTAAGCCATATTCTTGTCTACATGTTCTAACCATGTAGGAACCGAGGGTGACTATTACATTCTTCCGGACGACGTTTGATACTCTATTGAAGACTTGCTAGTGGTGAGCCCTATTGTTCAAGGGCAATAGCCACCGTCTATCTACCTCTTTATTTTCATGTAAATACTTTCTATTGACTTGAGGGTGAGCCTCAAACTTGTTGAGGCCCCGCTCATCTATGTAGAGGCATTGTTGGACAAATCTTTACTCTTGTACGTTTGACTCATATATTGGATATTTGGCTATTTAATATGATGCTATTTCACTTGATTTATGATAATGTCTCCTTCTTCATGATATGGCTTGTATGATTGGTTATTGTGAATGACTATGTACTATGTGCAAGCATGCCTAACCATTTCCCGTATTGGCCCCATAGCTTGAGTCCCAAGTCCCCGAATCCCTAGACCTTATGTGCTACGTGTTAAGCTTCCGCGTTTTCGAACTGATGATGTGCGTAATGATACTATGATGGCTTGATCGAAGGTCTACGGGTCCTCTTTCGCCATGTCACCTCTAGGACCCTATCCGAGTTGAGACTGTAAGGAAGCAACGCCCATCAACGAGATAGATATTTTTCAGCTCATGATAAATTTCGAGCAAGTGGAGAGTTAGAAACTTCAAAAGATGAAGGTGAGGGAGTCCAAAAGGGCTCATTTTGATTGTGGATTTTCACATGCTAAGACTAGTGGTTAGATAAGGATAGGGTGTTTGACCTTAAGGCTCAAGTTTATGGTCCTAAAGATGGTGGTTCTATCCCACTTAAGTGTCCCCAGTGTGGCAGAAACCATGTTGGTGATTTATTGAGAGGAACGGGTGCTTGATATGGTTGTATAAACATAGGGCACAAGGTTTATGAGTGTCCTAGTGTTACTACTAAAGGCAAGGAAGGGCTTCAACAAGGCAAAATAGTTTAAAGAGGGAAAGTGAAACAAGGTACCCAAGCTCATGGAGGTGGTCCACATGGTAATCAATTCTATGTTTTGCATGCTACGCAAGAGGTTGAGGAGTCTCCTAATATGGTTATGGGTTTGTTAAGAGACTTTGATCATGATGGGTATGCTTTGCTTGACCCCGGTGTAAATATATCTTTTGTTAGCTCTTACCTTACCATAAAGTTTGGTCTATCTCCCGAAGTCTTGTTAGAACCTTACTCGATTTATACTCCAATTAGTGAGTCAATCCTAGCCAAGAAAGTCTATAGAAATTATTCGGTGTCGGTCTTGTATAGAGTCTTTCCATGTGACCTTTTTGAACTTGACATGACTGATTTTGATTTTATTCTTTGTATGGATTAGTTGCATGTATCTTAAGCTTCTATTGATTGTAGAACTCGTAGGGTCACATTTCAAGTTCCTAATAAGTCCCTCCTTGAGTGGAAGGGAATAAATTTGGTGTTCAAGGGTAAGTTCATCTCTTATGTAAAGGCTATGAAAATGATTTCCAAGGGCTGCATATATCATGTTATTCAGGTCATGGATATTGAGTCCAAAGATCATATTCTTGATTCAATTTCTATAGTTAACGATTTCCCCGATGTCTTTCCTGATGACTTGACCATTATTCCTCCCAAAAGAGAAATTGACTTTGGCATTGATCTTTTACCCGACACTTAACTTATTTCTATACCGCCATATCGAATATCCCCAGCAGAGTTGAAGCATTTGAAGGAACAATTAAGGGACTTGCTTGATAAAGGATTCATAAGCCTAGTGTATCTCCATGGGGAACTCTCATATTATTGATAAGAAAGAAGAATGGTTCACTTCTGATGTGTGTGAATTTTTGGCAATTGAACAAAGTAACTATCAAATACAAGTATCCACTACCGAGTATTAATGACCTAACTACAAGGTGGAAGTTATTTTTCTAAGATTGATCTTCAGTACGAGTATCACCAATTGAAGGTGAAGGAGGATGGCATTCCAAAGACGATATTAAGAAATTGGTATGGATATTTTAAATTCTTGGTTATGTCATTTGGACTAACAAATGCTCTCGTAGCTTTCATAGACTTGATGAATAGGATCTTCAAGTTGTATTTGGATATATTTGTGGTTGTGTTGATAGATGGTATCTTGGTCTATTCGCGGGATGTAAAGAAGCATGAGGATCATTTGCAGATTGTGTTGCAAACATTAAGAGATAGGCAATTTTTTGCCAATTTTAGCAAATGTGAATTTTGGCTATGGGAGGTGGCTTTTATTGGCCATATTATTTTGGGTGATGGTATTAAGGTTGATCCAAAGAAGACTAAGGCGATAAAGAATTGGCCTAGACAATTGTCTCCTTTCGTCATGAGGAGCTTCTTCAATTTTGTCGAATATAATAGAAGATTGTTTGAAGGGTTTTCTTCCATTTACTCTCTATTGACTAAGTTGATCCAAAAGAAGGTGAAATTTAGTGATCCAATTAATGTGAGAAAAGTTTCCAAATGTTAAAAGATTATCTTACTTCAACCCCTATTTTGACATTGCTCGAAGGTCTGGATGGTATTGTTGTATATTGTCATGCCTCACATATAGGCTTAGGTTGTGTGTTGACACAACATGAAAAAGTCATTGCCTATGCCTCAAAGCAATTAAATGGGAATGAAAGGAACTATCCAACCCATGATCTTGAGTTATTGGTTTTTGTATTTGCATTAAAGATTTGGCAATATTATCTCTATGGGGTGCATGTTAATATATTCACCGATCATAAGAGTTTACAATATGTGTTTATTCAAAGGGACATAAACTAAGGCAAAGGAGGTGGTTGGGGCTTCTAAAGGATTACGATATGAGTATAATGTATCACCCCAGCAAGGATAATTTATGGTTGATGCCTTAGGTAAAAGGTTTATGGGCAGCGTTGCACATGTTGAGGATGGAAAGAAGGGATTGGCCAAAGAAGTACACCATTTGGATCGTTTGGGGTGTGATGTTGAATGGATTAAACAATAATGGTGTACTTGTACAAGAAGGTGCAGAATCATCTATGATAGTAGAGGTTAAAGAAAAACAAGACATGGATCGTACTTTGGTTAAATTGAAGAAGTTGGTGATTGATAAGAAAGTTGAAGTTTTCTCACAAGGGAGAGATAGAATATTTTATTATCAAGAGTGGTTGTGTGTCCCTAACATAGATAGTCTAAGGGAAAAGATACTTGATGAGGCATATAACTCTAAGTATTCTATTCATTGGGGATCTACCAAAATATAGAGAGATTTGAGAGAAGTGTATTGGTGTAATGGTATGAGAAAGACATAGCGAGATATGTGATGAGTTGTTTAAATTGTCAACAAGTAAAGGTGGAACACCAAAGACTGGGTGTTTTTACCCAAGATATTAAGATATATACTTGGAAATGGGAGGAAGTGAATATGGATTTCATTATAGCTTTGCCAAAGACTCGGAAACAATATGACTCTATATGGGTAGTTATTGATAGAATGACAAAAACAATAAACGTTTTGCCTGTGAAGACTACTTATGGTGTCGAGGATTATGCTAAGGCATAAATCTAAGAATTAATAAGGTTGCATGGGGTTTCATTGTCTATAATGTCATATTATGGTGTTCAATGTACTTCTCATCTTTGAAGGTCTTTTCGAAAGGGTCTTGGCACGAAGCTAAAGCTAAGTATCGTATTTCATCCTCAAACAGATGGACAAGACAAAAGTACAATCCAAACATTAGAAGATATGTTGAGAGCATGTGTGCTTGACTTCAAAGGCGGTTGGGATGATCACTTACTTCTTATTGAATTTTCTTACAACAATAGTTTTCACCCAAGTATTGAGGTGGAACTATTTGAAACTTTGTATAGTAGACAATGTAGGTCCCTCGTGGGATGGTTTGAAATTAGAGAGATGTCCTTGATTGGATTAGAATTTGTACTAGATGCTATAGAGAAAGTGAAGGTCAATTTGGAAAGATTAAAGGGTTCCTAAAGTCATCAAAAGTCATTTGTCGATGTTAAAAGAAGGGATATTAAGTTTAGGGAAGTAAATAGGGTGTATTTAAAGGTTTCCCCTATGAAAGGAATAATTCGTTTGGGCAAAAAGGTAAATTGAATCCTAGATATTTTGGACCTTATGAGATTGTGAAGAGAATTGGGAAGGTAGCTTATGAGCTAGATTTGCCTATAGATTTAGTTGTGGTTTATCTGGTGTTTCATGTGTCGATGTTGAGAAAATTCATGGGTGATCCTAATTCTTATATTCCATTGAGGGATGTGACTATTAAGGAAGATTTGACTTATGAAGAGGTATCGATTGAGATTTTGGACCGGCAAGTAAAAAGATTAAGGAATAAGGAAGTTCTATCTGTCAAGGTATTGTGGATAAATCAACAAGTTGAGAGTTCTACTTGGGAAGCGGAGGTAGATATGTGAAATGATATCATTACCTCTTTCCTTCTATTCAATCCTAAGGTACCTAAATATGACATATTCCTCCAAATTCTCATGTATTCATTTTTCCTAGTAATATTGCATGATCATGAGGCTATTTTTTAATGATGTTTTATGCATAAATTTGATGATTTTATGAAAATGATTATTAAGTTGTATTTTTACATTTACGATGGGTTGTTGGTTATGTTTCTACTCTAATCAATCTTGTTTTTGTCTCATTTGAGGACGAATGATCTCAAGGGAGAGATATTGTAACACCCCACATGTTGAAAATTCTATAAAATGGAAAGTTGCAGAAAAGTTTGAACTGATCTGTTGTTACGAGCCAACCTATGACTCGTTGATCGAATCACGAAGGACTTTATGAGTCGTACTAAGGAATATGGTTCGTAAATAGGATCATGAAAGGGCCTTTGCAGGATGAAAATTTTTCTAAGTCTGGAGATTTCTATGAAGGGGTCTATGGCCTGTAAATGGAACTACGGACCATATTATTGGTTCGTGGTTTGAGAGGTGCAATTTCTAGTAGCAAAGTTTTTGTGGCACGCATTGTACAAGGGAAAAATATGACCCTCACTCCATTCTATAGCCCAACAATAGTGGCTCATAAATGGATTCGACAGATTTTATATGAAGGGCTATTTAGACATTTTTATCTGTTTTATCCTTAAACTACATTATTTTGACCCTTACAAGTAACTTAATTGACTAAATTCCTATAAAATCTATTCCTAATTCATTCATTCTCAAAATTCTCTCCCAAACTCTCAAAAGTTCTCTCTCTAAGAAAGGACTCTAATGGAGCTAAGGTTTCAAGCTTCTAGCTAAGGATTTCCAAGTCTTTTATCAGCAAATTCCTAAGCTTCTCACTTGAGGTATGTAAGGCTTCATTCATGGATTAGATTCATCCATGAAGCCCAACTCAAATCTGTTTTTCTCTTCAACTTTAAACATAGATTTCTATGACTTTTTATGATGACATTTCAAATGGTTGGATTATGATTACTATATGATTAGCATACCTATTTAAGCATGAATTATGAAGAATTATATGATTTCCATGATTTTCAAGTGAAAGCCTGTGATATCATGAATATGATGATAGGAATTTGTTGAATCGATATAGATTCCTTTACCAATTATTCAAATTGATTTTGATTGCATGATTCCTACATGACTTTATCTAATTGCATGGTTTTTAACTCAATTGCTCATGAACCCACACATGGCCCTAATTTTCTATAACAAAGTTATGATTTTCATGAACATGATTCTAAGTATAAAAATATATTTTAATGATGATGATATGGTGATGAGGGTGACTTAAGACCCTATATGTTGATGAAATGATGATAAGATGAGGAGTATATCTACACTGTATACGAAGTTATGTATATGGATTATTCCTATGATGTAAGATATTTTGATGAGGTTATGATGCCTATTACAAGCTATAAAAGTATGATTTTGATAAAGTATAAATTATTTTGAAAGATATGTATATGCAAGATTATGTATTCAGTAGGATTTGACTTAGCACTGAATGATCTTGTATGAGAAGGAATATCCTCAAGGGTCCATATACAAATTCTCAAGTCTCATAACTATGTGTCGTCATAGGATTATGATTATCTGCCTATAAGGCTAGATAAAAGATCCATATAGCGTTATGTTCATGTGATACTTACCATGCTAGAATAGATCCTAAAAGGTGGGGTCTTTATATAGATGTGATTCTCACTGTACAAGGATAGAGCGTATAGGGTGAGGGTCAAGTCTAGTTTGGCAAAATAAAATTTTTTTTCGCTCAGCGTAGAAGGAACATCAGGATTCCATGTAATAGTCCAAATGGTCTTATTGTCAGTTATGGTCTTATTCCCACATATGTATGCTAGGAGACTAAAGGTTTTATGATGTTTCTGCTCATTATTTTTAAACATGCATTGATTTCATGACCTGGACCTAATGCATAGCCATGACAGGGTAAATGTGGCACCCAAATGCATCCTATCTAAGCCTCATGTTCAAATCATAAAAATTTATAAGGTGAACTAATCATATATAAGAGTTTAAGCAAGCGGAAGTACATAAAGTGAGAATATCATAGTTCTCATAAGGGAAAGTACATCAATCCACTTATGTCCAAATCATGCCTCTACTTCATAGATCTTAGTGGGGTCTAGAACATAGCTCACTAGCTCACCTTCAAGATGTACATCAGAGAAAGAAAATAATAAAGTCTCAACATAATGGAAAATCATCATAAGGGCTTGTTCTCGAAGCATGGGAACTCACCAATAGGTCTTCAGGCTCTAGAATGTGAATCTATCCACGGAATAGAAGAGTTGCCTTGTCGTTCATCCCTACATGGTTAGATCATGTGGCTGAAGAAATATGTGTCAGTATATAGAATGCACTAAGTATATACGTATGTCATGAATCAAAGGACATCACAATAATATCAATATTCATAATCATAATTAATAGGTTAAGGACATAATATGTATGAACATGTAAGTTTAAAATCATGGGAAGAAGAATCATCAAAATCCATAAATAATCGTAACATACATATGTGGGAATAAGACCATAAACGACATATAAGACCATGCAAACTATGGCATAGAATACCGATGTTGCCTCGACACTGAGTGAAAGAGTAGCCTACTTAGTCAGGGTAGACTATACGTTACCTTACCGGAGCCTTCATATTTTGGCAAGTGCTTTAACATGAACCTTACAGGTACCTTCCCTTTTCAACGTATGTTTTACATATATGGATCTACTAACATGATACCATATAGGCACATAACCATTATCCCTACGATTTCATATAGTTATGTGAGAGGTAGACTTTACATTAAGGACCCCTTAAGTCAAGCCCCCACCCCCAATCTCACTTGGTGCTAAGTCATATCCCACGGAATACACAAATCATGCATATACATAGCTTTCAACTTAGCTCATACCTCATTAAAATCATTCTTTAATAGCTTCCAAAAAGTTATCATAATCTTTCATAAGACATCAAGTCATTAGAATAGTTCATCTACTTTATTTTAATCATAGAGTGGGTAGACATTCCCACCTTAATATTTCATCATAATCATTAGGGTTGTTTCACCCTCTTTAGCATAGCATCACCATAACTTTCATAACATCATCATCATCATTTAAAATATACATTTTTATACTTGAGATCATAGTCATAAGGATTCATAACTTTATCATAGAGACTAGGGCTAAGTGTGGGTCCATGGAAAATTTAGTTAAAATCATGCAATTGAGTAGGATTCATAGAGAAAATATGTAATTAAAAACAAATTGGATCATTGATAAAGGAACCCACATCAACTCAATAAGCTCTAATCATGCATACTTTGGAATCATATACTTTTGCTTGAAAATCATATTCATCATGTAATTCATCATAATTCATGCATAATTAGTCATAATCATCATATAGGATTCATAATCCATACATTAGGAATCATAACTTAAAAGCTCATAAGAATTCATCATAAAACTTTGATAAAAAGAAGGTTTTCAATTGGACTTCATGGATGAAACTAATCCATAAATGAAGCCCTACATACCTCAAGTAGAATCCTTAAGAATTTGAGGAAGAAAATATGGAAATCCTTAATAAAACCTTCAAGCTTTAGCTTCAATGGAACCCTTGACTTAGAGAGAGAAATATTGAGAAACCTTGAGAGAAATTTGAGGATTGAAGGCTTTGGATGAATTAGGAATAAGACTTATAGGGGTTAGATCAGTTAAGCCAGTTTGGATAGCCAAAATGATGTATTTTAGGACTTAGACATATTGGAAATGTCAGAAACACCCTTCATTAAAAATTGTTGAAATCATCCACGAGACTCTTCCTACGGGGCGTGGATCAACATATGATCTATACTTATGTTCGTTGAACCTTGTGTCACAAAATTTTAGCTATTGGATTGCAACTTTTGTTCCATGAACATGCAACACGGCCCGTCTTTCCCCTTATGGGCAGTAAATCCTTCCATAGGGTTGTTCCCAAACATAAAAAAATTTAGGTTCCTCAAGGCCTCTTCCTACGAGACCTATTGATGGGTCATGGTTCCTTATACGGTCCATTTGGTATCACATAAGTCAACTTCCAAAAATTCCTCAATTTTCCATTTTTACTAGGGTCTTTTCACGAATCTACCTACAACTTGTGGTTATTTCTATGGGTCGTAGACTGGCTCGTAGGGTCAAACATCAGACAAAATTTCATGTTCTTCAATTTTTAAGGTCTAAAAACATAAGGGGTATTACAATAACTTCCCCTTGGGATCATTTATCCTCGAATGAGACAGAAATATGCTTGAATAAGGTAAGAACACAGTCATCATCATAGCAAAAAAGAAAATATGCAACCTAATCATCATTTTCATAAAACCATCAATTTTATGCATCAAATATCATTCAAAAATAGTATCATGATCATGCATGCACGCAACTTAACAAGAGATATGCATTCGTAAGAATTTCAAAGGAATAGATCATATTATGTAGCTTAGGCTTAAATAGAATGAAAGAGGTATGGGTATCATTTCATCATGTCCGCTTCAGCCTCCCAAGTAGCACTTTCAACTTGATGGTTTCTCCATAACACCTTAATGGATGCAACCTTCTTAATCCTCAACTTCTTCACTTGTTGGTCCAAAATTTCAATTGGTACTTCTTCATAAGTCAAGCATTCCTCAATAGATACATCCTTTAATGGAGCAATAGAATTTGGATCACCCAAGCATTTCCTTAACAATAATACATGAAAATCGGATGACCCATAGCTAATTTTGTAGGAAACTCCAGTTCATAGCCTATTTTTCTGATTCTCTTTACTATCCCATAAGGTCCCACGTATCTAGGACTCAATTTTCCCTTCTTTCGAAAATGCATCACTGCTCCCATCAGGGAAACCTTCAAATACATCCAATCACCCTCATTAAACTCTAGTTCTCTTGTTCTAACATTAGCATATGACTTTTGACGACTTTGGGTAGCTTTCAATCATTTCCTTATGACTTTTACCTTCTCCATAGAATCAAGTACCAAATCTGGTCCAATTAAGGACTTTTCTCCAACTTAAAATCACCCCACCGATTATCTACACCGCGTACCATACAAAGATTCAAATGGAGCCATACCAATACTTGAATGAAAACTATTTTTATAAGTAAATTCAATAAGAGGCAAGAGATCACCCCAACTTCCTTTGAAATCAAGCACACAAACCAACATTTGAATTGTCGTTTCGACTTGTCCATCCATTTGAGGATAAAATGTGGTACTTAGCTTCACCTTTGTACCATGGACTCTTTGGAATGACTTCAAAAAATGAGAAATAAATTGAGTACCTCTATCCTATATAATGGACGATGGTAACCCATGCAACTTTACCAATTCTTGGATATAAACTTTAGCATAGTCCTCGGAACCATAAAAAGTCTTCATCACCAAAAAATGGGCTATTTTTATCATTCTATCCATAACTACCCATATTGAATTAATAGTATTTGGCAAACCCGTGATAAAATGTATATTTACCACCTCTCATTTCCAGGGTGATATCTCAATATCTTGAGTCAAACTATCGAGTAATTCATCGTGAAAGACACTGGGGAACTCATAAACTATGGGAACATAATCAAGAGTAGGAACATAAGACTCAACATCCATAACCCGGATAACATGATATAGACAACCTTTGAAAATTATTTTCATAGCTTTCATATAAGACACAAACTTCCCTTTGAACACAAAATTGGCTCCCTTCCATTATAAGATGGGCTCATTGGAGACTTGGAATGTGATCTTACATGTCCTATAGGCAATAGAAGCATAGGATGCATGTAACAATTCCATACCTGGGATAACATCAAAATCAATCAAATCAAGCTCAACTAGATCATCTGGGAAGACTTTATGTAAGACCGACATGGGACAATTTTGATAGACTTTCTTGGCTAGGATTGACAAACCAATAGGAGTATAGACCAATAAGTCTCTAATAAAACTTTTGGAGACTCATCAAACTTTATAGCAATGTAAGGAATAACAAAAGACATATTTCTACGAGGGTCAATCAAAGCATACACATCATGATCAAAGACTTTAACATACTGGTAACGACATCGGGAGCCTTATCAACCTCTTGTCTAGCATGCAAAGCAAAAATTTATTACCACGTGGACCACCACCTTAAGCTTGGGAACCTTGTTGCACTTACCCTCTTTAAGCTACTTGACCTTGTGGACGTTCTTCCTTACCTTTATTAACAACATTTGGACTTTCAACAATCTTGTGTTCCATATTTCCACAACCAAAGCAACCATTTGTTCCTCTCAAACATTCTTATGTATGATGTTTTCCACACCTAGGGCACTTTGGAGGAATAGCACTGTCATGACCCGGATAGGGGGCGTAGATGTGACATGGCGAAAGAGGACCCGGATACCCTCGATCTAGCCATCATAGCATCATTACACGTATCATAGGTTCGGAAACACGGAAGATAAACATATAACACATAAGCTCTAAGGGATTCGGGACTTGGGACTCAAGCTATGGGGACGATAACGGGAATAGGACAAGCATGCTTGCACATAGCACATAGCAATAATCTCTAAAGACAAGGGGAAATAGGATTCCACTATAGGGGCACACCGGGATTATGGGACTTTTCATATAAGCACATAGCCATTCACAATGCCCATCATGCAAGTCATAAGCATAATAAGATAGACATTATCATAAATCAAGCTAAATAGCATCGTAATACATAACTAAATATCCTATATACAAGCCAACATACAAGAGTATAGATTTGTCCAACAATACCTCTACATAGATGAGCGGGGCCTCGACAAGTTTGAGGCTCACCCTCAA